>CAUJRU010001921.1:0-104000 GCA_963277665.1 Viscum album | reverse complement strand
ATCAATACCTTCAGCCACATTTAGTGCATAAGCAACCAAGTGAGCCTCAACACACCTCTGGGGAGGTTTAATATTTCTTTGGGTCTGTCTTTTTCAATAAAATACTGTGATGGTGGTGGAAAGGGAAAAATATCGCCTAACATCTCGAAGTCATCATGATACGAGGAATTCGGTGTAGAATCTAACTAAAGTTCAACTTCAACATGAGTACTAGATTTATGTTTTCTAAAATCATTAGAATGTGATGGACTTGAACATAGATTTCTCATCAAATATTACAATTTTTCTAACAATAACATTTGTGCTTTCAGAACACCACAACTTGTATCCTTTAACCCCTGATTTATAACCAAGAAAGATAAATTTTTTGGATCGAAGTTCTAATTTTCCATATCTACATGAGTATAAGCAGGGCATCCAAATATTTTCAAATCAGAGTAAGATGCAGCAGCACCAGACCATACCTTTTTTGGAGTCTTCTTTCCAAAAGTAGTTAAGGGAGATCGATTAATTAGCAGACATGCAGTTTCAGCGGCTTCAGCCCAAAAATGATTTGGGCAAATGAGAGCTAGAGAGCATACTTCGTACCTTCTCCTGTCAATGTCTTGTTCATGCGTTCTACCACACCTTTTGTTGTAAAGTACTAGAAAATTCCTTCTACTTTACAAAATGAATTAAATTCATCAAAACAAAGTTGAAAACCATTATCGATGCGAAGACGCTTCAATTTCCTCTATTTTGTTCAATCATAATCTTCCACTGCTTAAAAGTTTTAAAGACTATTTTTCCGCTTCAAGAAGAAAGCCCACAGGTTCTAATAAAAATCATTAATAATGGTTAACATGTAGGTTGCACCGCCTTTAGAAGACACTCTAGTTGTACCCCAAAGATTGGAATGAATATAGTGTCCCCTTCGAATTGTGAGTGTCCTTTCTGAAGCTAACTCTTTTCCACTACCCAAATATACAGTGCCCAGAAACTTCCAACTTGTTGATACTCGCTGGCCATCAAGAAGACCTCTCCTGATCCATTCAATCATTCTATTTTGACTCATGCTCAAGTTGCATATGCCACAATTTGGAAATATCATCATCAGATAGAGTAGAAACAGGTACATCACCAATGGTAGTCGAACCTTAGAGAACATACAACCTGCCAAATTTTGTATGTCCTTTCATCACACCAAATGATCCTTTAACCATTGAGACTCCACCTTCACCAATGTACATGTACATGTTTGTATCAAAAGTACTCGAAAGAAATTAATTTTTTTTTCATAAGGAGATGCTTCACATCGGTAAGGGTTCTCATAATGTCATCAAACATCTCAATTCAAATGGTTCCAATTCCAACAATCTTGCAAAGATCCATTATTTCCCATAAACACGTCACCTTTTGTAACAATTTCATATGTTACCAATCCTGGAACACATATGAAAAGTACATGATGAATCGAGAATATAGTCATCACAAAATTTAGATTCGCTATCATAAACAATCATGAGTTCCCTGTCACTATTATTATCCTCTGTAGCACTAGCTTCAGTAGAATTTTCTGCTTTCCTTTCTGATTAACAGGTCTCTTATTGTTTATAAATTACAACTTAAAACATTCAGATTTAATATGCTCATTTTCATTACAATAATTGCAAGTTTTCTATTTATTTTGAGATTTTGACCTGCCCCTTTCAGTAAAAAAATCTTTTTCACTTGTTCCTCTGACAACCAAACGCTTTGCCTGAGATTCAGAACTTACTGTAAACTGTTTTATTTGCTCATTCGAAAATGAATCCTCATAAACATCATCAATATAATTACAACGGTTTGGAGAGAGGAATACAAAGAAACAAAGAAAATCTACGACACCTACAAGTACTCTAGGAGACTCGAACCTGAGGCCTCCCGCGAGACCCCTCAAGGCATAACCCCTAAGCTATGCCCCTAGGGCCCCCTCACAAACATCATCAAGAGTAAGTATATCATCACTATAGAGAATTGTACTCTAAAGATCACATACGAAGGAGGCAAAAAGTATAACAAAATTAAACCCAAATCTTCATCATCATATTTAACCTCCATATTTTTCAAATTAAAAACAATTTCTTTAATAACTACTATATGATCTGTAATGGATGTACCTGTCGACATGCGGTGGAAGTATAGACCTTGATCCGGTTGCAACTTGCAGGTAATAGGCGTTGGAATTGTGAGTTTAATGATCCTTGTGTGGTTTTTCCTCCTCAGTCAATGAATTAGGCATCTTGTCGAATCCCAACATGTCATCTAGATCCATCAGTGTGAGAACAATCCACATCTTAACCTATCATAACGAAAAGCTGGTGTTCCGATCCAAAATCAAAATATCAAACTTCATGGTTGTCATCACAAGAAAAAAAATAAGATTGTGAAAAAGATCGAATCTTCAAAGTTCTTTGAATCACTAAAACCTGATTGGATATAGTGTTGATTGAACCAAATGAACCAAATGCTGCGCAAATCATCAAATGAACAACAACAAGAGAGAGAGAGAGAGAACACAGACGTTTTACATAAAAAATCAAAAACGGAATAGGGTTGAAAATTCACTATGAAATCAAGTTAGTATAGAACCTCTCTCTAGAGTACCCTGGAATACAAAATGACATTAATAGAAAAAATTATTTCAATCATTAATGCAAAGATAATTATCAATCAATTGCCACCTACTTGAATGTTGTATATATCACAAAATACACTGTTTGAACGTCTACCATTTACTCGCATGAGTAATTATATAAGAAACTAGTGATTTGATATCAGAACCTACAGATTGCTTTTCCTGGGCGTATCTGTTGTGGACTCGTTGAAAACGGGCCAATGCCTGCAAAACAATACGATGAAATTCCGTGCAGTGCAAGAACAGATGGTATAGAAGCAGGAGCCATATATACCTGTTGCGGACTTCTTGAAAACGGGCCAATGCCTGCAAAACAATACGATGAAATACCGTGCAGTGCCAGAACAGATGGTATAGAAGAAGCAGGAGCCATATATACGTTTTTGCATTCAGTCTCGAATTGGCATAATTCATTTCTCTTGCTTAGAATCCGGGTCACAATGTCCCTCAGCTTCTATTCGCAGCATATGACTTCGCACTAACAGCCTCAATTGTATAGGAGGCGGTCCTGAAAAATTTGTCCCGACCAAAACAAACGCAAGATATTTGGTATACATTCTCTTTACTAGTTATGACAAATTTCAAAAATATCCTTAATATTTTATTCGTAGAAAAAGATAAAAAATAAAATAAGAGAATATATTTTTTATATGTTATAATTACTGACTGCAATCAATTTACAAGTTGTAATGTTATTTTGTGATCGCAGTTGTATCAAATGTTGTAAAGCGATTGCAGTCTATTAAAATCACCACCAAAAGCCAAAAGCCAAAAGCCAAAAGCCAAAATGAAAAATAACTTCTGACCGTATACAGAAAATATGTGAGTGCCGGCCTGTAGCTCTGAAACTTCACAAGGTTGAAGGCCCTCCAACCTCCTGAAGAAAGCAGCTTCAGGGACTTTTGCCATTGCTAACTGCAGACACATAAATTGAGTCATCAAAACTTCTTCTTTCTTTTTTCTTTCCAGCCTTCTCACTATCTTCCTGCGAAAAAAGTAAAACCAACAAAAAAAAATGCAACAAAATATGCCTGCAGAGGCAGCTCAATCCACCCAACTTGAAGCAAAGAAAGCTCAGCCCCGGGAACCAGACAAGCTTTCGGTGAAGATGTCAACAAACTAATGAGCATTGAGAATGTAGCCAAATGTGACATGTTTGTGCTCCAGGTGATGTCGAAGTGACGTCGAAGTGACAGACAACTTCAATATGCTCTGTGCATTCATAGAAAACCAGATTATAAGCAATCTTTGTGGCTGCCTAATCATCACACTAATGATGAGCAGGAGCCTACAACGGAAAACCAATTTCACGAAGTAGTTGATAAAGCCAAAGAATTTCAGTAGTGATAATGGAAACTTCAATATGCTCTGTGCATTCATAAAAGACCAGATTATAAGCAATCTTTGTGGCTGCCTAATTATCACACTAATGATGAGCAGGAGCCCACAACGGAAAACCAATTTCACGAAGTAGTTGGTAAAGCTAAAGAATTTCAGTAGTGATAATGGTTATAGCACGATATTCAGATTCAGCATTATATAGGGAGATTACATTTTGTTTCTTGCTATGTCAGGCGATTAATTTACCGAAAAGAAAAACCACAAATTGGGAAGTAGACTTCCGGGTAGATAAGCAGCCGATATCAGCATCACAGAAGACCTCAATATTCAGATGATTGTGATGGGAATAGCGAAGACCACATATAGGGTCCGGCTTACTGTATTTGATGGTGCGAAAAATAACGCCCCATTGGGATTTCGTCAGAAGATCTATGAACTGACGGGCCACTGTCATCATGGAGGGACATTTCCCCTGGCTCAAGTGGAATGTTGACAGTGGTTGCCTGAGACAAGCCAATATTCTATAAGATATCTAATGCATATTTACGCTGTGAGAGAGATTCTTTTGGAACACCGAGACACCTCAATGCTAAGAAAATATTTCAAGGGACCAAAGTCTTTGATATGAAACTGTTAGTAGAAGTAAGACTTGAGATGGGCGATGTCATGTGAGTTACTACTAGTGATAATGATATCATCAACATAAACTACCAAAAAAAACGTAGTCAGATGACAATTGTTGATAAAAAACAGTGTGATCAATCATACTCTGAAAAGGTCCAAAAGTGGTGACCATAGTGCAAAATCGTCCGAACCAAGCACAAGGGGACTACTTAGGTCCATAAAGAGATCGATGAAGCCGAGGGACAAGGAATTCGAGCCTTGAAGCAATAAAGTCTGGAGGTTGTTGCAGATAAACTTCTTCGTCAAGAAAACCATGCAAGAAAGCATTCTTGACATCGAGTTGATCAAGAGGCCAATGATGAGCAGCCGCAAGAGAAATGAATAATCGTACAGATACCATTTTAGCAACCGGGGAGAAAGTGTCAAAATAACCGACACCATATGTCTGAGCATACCCTCTGGCGACAAGGCGAGCTTTAAAGCGATAAAGAATACCATAAACATTTAAATGTACCGTATAAATCCATTTACTGCCAACAATTTATTTACCTGCAAGAAGGGGGACAAGATCCCAAATGTGATTGTCATCCAACGCTTATAATTCATCCTGCATTGCTTGAACTCAGCCAATGTGAGATTTAGCCTCGGTAACTGTATGAGGAACATATATATTTTCCAGAGTCGAAACGAGAGTGTTCGTTGTCGCGAATAAGCCTTTGTAGGAATAGGTATATGTGGGATGAGACTAGCAAGAGCGAGTACATTTCTGCAATGCAATAGGCAAACCTTCAGGAGTCGTGACAAGAGCGACAGACGAAGTCGGAAAAATGACATCCTCGGTTGGCGTAAGGGGCAAGTTCGATGGACGATGAAAATAAACAGACCCAAAGAGAAAGTTGGACAAAGTGGGCAGTGGTGGGTGGATAGTGAGAGGGAGACAGTCATTAATGGGGGTATCGGAGAGGGTAAATGGAAGAGGGGATGAGAATGGAGAGTCCTCAATAAATGAGACATCAACAGATATAACATATCGCCTAAAGTCAGGAGAGAAACAATGGTACCCACGTTGGGTGCGAGAGTATCCCAGAAAAATGCAACGTCGGAGAAATTGGGACAAGTGTGACGAACATAACAGAGACACTCACACACACACGAAGAGGGAGAGGGTGATGAGGGCGAGAGGGAAATAGAGCCTCAAATTAACTCTCCCCCTTAAGGATTGAGGATGGAAGACGATTTGTAAGATAGGCTTGTGAAATAATATGCCACCAATAGTTTCCAGAATATAACGATGTTTATGTCTGGCCACACTATTCTGCTGAGGGGTATCGGGACAGGAGGTTTGATGGACACCGTGATCCGTGAGAAATTGTTAAAGGGAATAAGGGAGATATACTCATCCATTGTCTGAGCAGAAGCATTTAATAGGTATGGAGAATTGTGTGAGTTTCACGGTAAAACGACTTGAAGATATTAAACATTTCAGAACGATCACAATGGAGATAAAACCAATCATTCGAGAAAAATCATCAATAAAGGATACATAATAACGATAGTCCAACTAACTTAGGACCGCGCTGGGACCCCACACATCAGAATGGACTAAATCAAAAGGTTTAGACGCATGCGACAACAAGCAAGGAACATAAGACGTTCGGTGATGTTTAGCAAATTGGCATGAGTCACACTGGAAAGAGAGGTGCAATTTTAGATGGGGGGAAGATGATGTAATACATAAACAGATGGATGACCATGGCGAAAATGAAGTTTCAGAGCACGTGTAGAGGTGGATGAGCAAACGAGGGATGTCGGGGCATTGAACATGTAAACCTTATTGCGAAGATGACCTCTAACAAGCTCCCAATTCGTCAACCGCTCCTGAAATACAACATCAGAGAATGGGAAAACGGCAACACAATTCAAGTCCTTTGTAAGCTTACTAATGGATATGAGGTTAAATGGACTTCGAGGAACATGAGCCACCGATGTCACCCGAATAAAAGGATTCAAGGAGCAAGTGTCAAATCCAGCAATAGGAATGGTAGATCCGTCGGCGACGATGATTGTAGTGGTCCCGGTGTATAGACGATGGGTAGTACGCATACCTACATCGCCAGTGAGATGATCTGAATCAACAGAATCAAGCATCCAAGCAATAGTGCGACGGGAGACGGAGGTTGTAAGGACACTGGTCTAAGCGACAAAGGCCGAAGAGGAAGCGGGCATCGATGCAGCCCGATGAGTGTATAAGCTCCATCTCTTCTTCAGAGAGTACCAGATTAGGATGGGTGTTTGATGGCTGGCGTGAGGAATCGACTAGAGCTGCCTAAGCCTGCTGAGGTGGCTCAGACAAATGACCATGGAGAACCCAGCAGCGGTCAACTAAATGCACGGGCTTGCCACAGTGCCAACAAAAGGGACGATTGCGGGCCCCACCACAGCCACAACCATGATTACCCGAAAAACGGCCACCACCACAGCCTAGGAGAGCAGTGTGATCTGTAGTATCAATTGATGGAAGGAAATGGTAGACAAGTGAAATGTCAAGATGATGGGTTGGACAACATCTTATAGTAGCGGTCGTTGCATATTCAAGGTCGAGAACATGAAGAAGACTAGAGACATAATTGATCTCGTTGAGCCAAAGCAGCCTCCAATGTCTAAGGAACGGGCCAAAGCTCAAGTAATTCATCACGCAAGGCCTTCCATTCAATGAAATATGTCGGAAAAAGACGATGTTGATGACGGATGGTTGAAAGGCGTTGAAGAACATCTAACACTAGCTAAATTGTTGGTTTCTGAATACATGAGTTAAGGAGTGATAAAACTGAGGACTCACTTTGTATTTAAGAAACGACACAGAGAATTACATAGAGTAGAAGTAGAGGAATGGAAGGAGAAGGGGGAGGAGAAGGCTTTGGAAGTTTGCACTCCCATCCAAGCCTAAGTCGCGTCCAAGCCAAAAGGCCGATTTCCCAAAATACTCTTTACTCCCTTCTCTCACCTCCTGCTTCTTTATTTATAACAGATTCCCCCTCCCATGTGGTCCTAAAACCGTCCCCCCATAACCTCCTAACAAATTCCCCTTTCCCCCACAACACCCTAACAATGTCCCCCCACAACAGACTCCAAACTCCCAACAAACTATCCCTTACAAAGACAGAAATACCCCTTAACTACCTCCAGCTCATAAGTTCCTATCATTCGCCACACCCTAAAACAGAAAAAAGGATCATCATCAGCGCCTTCTTCATCTTCGCCCAACAATACTACCCGCAGTTTGAGATCAGCACAGCGATGCATAGGGCTAAAGGGTTGCCCACCCCTAAAACACAGGTCTTTGCTCCGGCGGTCCTCCCGTTCTTGGTTTGTTAGGTGTCGCGTGTCGCGCCTGCCAGGAGGTGTAGAGTGTCGCGCCCGCCAGGAGGTGTCTGAGTTGGAGGCTCCTGGCGAACTCCTATCCCACCACCCTCCCCTCATCGGAGCGGTTGGGGATGGGTCTCAGTCAACAGATGAGTCTCTGAATGGTCTAGTGGCCGCCATAGTTCAGCGTCACGCACCCGACGAGGAGTCAACGACCCACCACCGCGATACTGGGAGCCCACACTTCCCGTGAAAGCAACCTCCACATGCCGAGCTAAGCGCATTACCTGGAGGTGAGTCTTGGGGTTGTGGATGCGAACCCAACTGCGAATGTCTTCTTGGAGTCCATGCAAGAAATACCCGACGCATTGCGGCTCGGGCTGGCAAGGAAATAGACGCCAAATATTCGAATTGTTCAATATATTCCTAGGTCGACCCTATCTGATTCCTCATAAGGATTTTGAATTTCGAGTCCGCTAAACCATTCCATCAGCTGCTCTTTAAAAGTTGTCCACGATTCTCATGGATGAACCTCATGTACTATGTTGAACCAATGGACCGCAACCTCTTCCATACTAATATGCGCAAGCGGTACCTTAACATCGTTCGGCGTATGAATGATGCGAAAGTAAAGCTCGGCACGCGTGATCCAACCCATGGGGTCCCAGTTGTCGAACACCGGGAGGTCCACCAGTTTGGCAGTTGGGTGTTGATCGATACCCATGTCGGTGGAGAGTGCAGGAAGGCTAGTTTCCTCCCAAGGTTTGCTGAAGACACCCGTCTCTAGGCAGCGCAGAACACCGGTAATGTATGAGTGCAATTCAGTTTATTCCTTACGGCATTTGGACACCTCCAAGCGCTCCTGCTCCCAGGTCTGCTGATGTGTCACAGTGATGGTCTCTATTCCCGACATCAGGTTGGAGACAAGAGTTTCGAGGCGGCCCAAATCACTAGTTGATGTCATCATGACGATTTTGGTTCTGAACCTCCATCAGGTCTGTACCCATTGGCGATGGTGTGGAAAAATAGAGCGGGAGTTTGATAGCAGACGGGCGTCAAGCACTGTGCGCGGCTGGACCAGCGAAAATAAAAAAATCGGGACGCATGGGTTTTGTTTGTTTTGTATTTTTTTCTCCTTCCAGCAAAAGTCGAAGACTAACCCTTTTTTTGTCTATCTTTTTTCTTTTGTCGTTGTGAGCAGCAGTGCCTGGTTGAGCTCAAAGCATGCCAGAGAAGAGGCAGGAGCAGGGGATGCTTACGGAGCAAAGAGCCCGACACCGCAGCAGTGGATCGTCGAGTGTGGCATGGTCGTACGCACCGGATCGTAACGCGAGATGGAGGATACGACAGAGACGGCCGAAAGTGTCTTCATCTGGTGAAGTCCCTTCAGTTGCTCGTTTCGCCCCGTCGAACATGAAGCAGTTGAAGGCGCACTCACTGAACGAATATTTGACAATCCGAGTTGGAGACGGAAACAGTAGGGGTTGCCTGGAAACGGAAAACAGCGACGGAAGAGGCAAGCAGGTTGCGCGTCCGAGGGGTAGAACGAAAAACGACAGGTCGGACCAATTGATAAAACTAATGACTAACACTTAATATTTAAAAAACAACACTGAGAATTACAAAGAATAGAAGAAGAGGAATGGAAGGAGAAGGGGGTGGAGAACACTTCAGGAGTGAACTCTCGTCCAAACCTAAGTCGCATCCAAGCCAAAAGGCCGACTTCCCAGAATGCTCTCCTCTCCTTTCTCTCACCCCCTGCTTCTTTATTTATAACAGATTCCCCCGCCCACGTGGTCCTAAAACCGTCCCCCCCTTAACCACCTAACAAATTCCCCTCTTCCCTATAACACCCTAACAATGTCCCCCCACACCTCCAAACTCACAACAAACTATCCCTTACAAAGACAGAAATACCCCTTAATTACCTCCAGCTCATAAGTTCCTATCAGAGTCACAGAGTTCCTTTACAATGTTTCAAGTTCGAGTAACATCTTTTGACTGATCGCTGCATAGAATTGACAAGCAGTGCAAAAAATTTGCTATCAACCAGCTTCCAAACCATGTACTTCAGATCAGACATCGGTGGTGGAGGGTCAACAAGGCGAGAATCGAGACCCCTACTGGTCAATGAAATAAGAATTGTCCTACGCCAAACAGATAAGTTTGTGGCATCAAGACGCTCATCCACAAGGCGCGTGGAGCCAGTGATCAACAGCGGAAGAAACGGGGAACTGGGTGTTGAATCTGCCATGTCAGGAGGGTCGCTAGGAATGGGCAGAAAAAGACCACCACGTCAGCAAGGAGAGCTGCACAAGGGAGGAAGTCGGCAGGAATGGCCAGGAATGTGGCAAGGAATGTAGCAAGGAAGTTGACCTCAGCAGGAAGAGCGAAGCAGCATAAAACCGTGCAGGAATACCGTTAGAGCATGCAAAGAAGCAGCGTCAAGAGATTAGAGTGCGTGCACGGAAGGACGGTGGCATACTAGAGCGTGCAGAGTGGAGTGCGCACAGAAGGGTGGCGTCCAAAAAGGAGGGGGTATCACACAATGTCATAAGAGGATACTGAGTAGACAAGAGATACAAATTTCAAATTGTTGGGACAAGATTGGCTCGGTCATAGATATTCTAACACTCCCCTCAAAATAGAACATATGTATTTATCATGTCTAGCTTGCTATACAAAAATTTCACTCGCATTCTCAGAACCCCTTTAATAAAAACATCAGTCAATTACTCCATAATTAAGAGCATATATATATTAAATGTTTTTTCTAATCAGGGGAGGAATTATGCGAACCATGATCCCATGTGTACTGTGATATTCAAGATTGTAATAGAGAGCTTGTGCTTTGTTTCTCTCCATTGTGTGAGGATTGTTCCTAGTATCCCTCTTGCTTTTGTGCATTCTTGCCTTATCCGTCTATATATTAGATCGGTGATCCAAGATCACAAAACCCTCATTTCCGCTTGTGTGGATAGGCCGGCACATCCTACTCTTGAGTGTGTTGTCTAAGTTTTAAGTCACGCTCCTAATAGCGTTTGTTGATTACTTGCATCCACTATCTATACCCACGATCTAACACTTAGTCCTGAACCACATCCTTCATCCGCCACCCTACGCTGTGAAGATTAGGCCACCACCTCAAGCATCTCACATCAGTTGGTATCAGAGCTCCGGTTGACACAATAGGGGTCTATAACCTTTTTTCAATTCCATTTATCCATTACCCTTCTTATCTGTCGATATTATCCACCAATTAAAAAACAAAAAAAACCCTTTTCATGAAAACCTCCAGAATTTGGCCCATATTGCGCAATATTTAATTTTTTTATGAATCAACATTCATACATCTGTATTTCCATTCACATTTACTCTTTGAATTTTGTCCTCGAAAAAAATCTCTTGATCCTCAATCTCGTGCTTCACTTCGTTAACCACAATTATTTTTATGACAAAAAAAATACAAAAAAATACAAAAAAAAACTCATTTTCATTCCTTTGTGCTTGATACTGTAAACACCATTCATTTTCACCCCATCTTACACCGTATTTGGCTATTAATATCTTTAAATTTTTATCTTGCCTAACCATTGGGCAAAACCCCTTTATTACACCCATTCACCATTTTCTACCTTTTACCCATAGTTTCTACCTTTTTTTCCAGCCTTACCATTTTGTAACCCTTTGCCACTCATAGTGGAATCAGTCCACGAGCAGCACCACAAAAGCATCACATGGTTTGTGAATGAATATAGATTTGGCATGCATAAAAAAAATGAAGGGACATGTATAGATAATAGAAACCATATTCAGCATTCTCGCTCGTAAAAAAAATATTCATACAAAACATACTTCATTCATGATAAAAAAATAGAGGTCAGAGAACCCAATAGATCGACATAAAGGTTATAAAAGAGCCTTGTCGATATATAGAAATTGGCACTCATTGTGTATTTAAATGTTGTGTCTCTGATATTATAAAAAAACAAATCAGTGGTCACAATAACTCAAAACATATCAGAACATCATAAAATCACACATCGACTAAATACTGCAGTCTCATGTAGAAACCCATTAATATTAAAGAAATAAAAGTTTATATCACAACATTAAATAAAAAATAACTAAATCACACTTTAGATAATTCTTTTAATAAAATATTCAAACATTATAAAATCATTTATTCAAGGTATTTAAAAAAACAAATAGAAGAGAAACTAAAGAATCCAAAAACAGTTCAAAGGTTTTCAAACCATTCCCTTCTTTTTTCATCTTTCACCAATCACTAGAACTATTAAACATACCGATGTTCCTCCAACGAGTTGTCCCTGCATAATTAATCGCAAAGTCACTAAACATTTGTGAACATACAATAAACAACGAAACTGGGAAGGAATAATTAACAAAATTAATCAGAAGTTGTTACATTACTTGTAAGGAATTGATCGTTGATTGTGTAAACAACGTGCTCATATATGATATGTAACAAAGTATTTTATGTTAAGAAGATGATACAAAAATAATTTACAAATGTATTAATATACAAGGTAATGCTTAAGAGAAGTGAAATGCACCACAAAAAAAATATATTAACATAGAACAAACTCATCTATTAAAAATTGGCATGTATGCATAAGAAAACATCCCGATTAAATCTATATTTTGTTTCATAGATAAAAAAATGCACTTTGATTTTACGATAAAGAGACACCGAAGCATTTACTAAAAAGTACAATAGAAAAGTGAGCCTACAAATGAACGTGGATATCTAAAAATAATTCAAATCCAGAAGTAGGATCAATAATTTAAACAACTCATTGAACTGGTAAAATCCATTACAACTAATATAAAACTATTTCACTAACTGAAATATGAGTCAGACATTGGATGATAAAGCTTTTTGGGATTTAGATGTCAATGTTTCCTCATACCAGAAAAATACACAGAATATTTTAATAAATCATAGTGACAAATTAATCCTAAAAAAACATATAATAAGTATGAAACAACATGTATCGCAATGAAGCTCGTGTGTATTCCATGTTAATTTGGTGGTCAGTATACTTTGATATTGACTTTCTACACTTAAAAGTAACTGGGTTTATCACCATGTTCTATAAAATATAATAAATATTGATCTAAAAAATAAAACAATAAAATTCAGTAGAAATGTTTTTTTTTCTGTGTTTAAACCTCAAAGAATAATTTTATTACACTCAATATCATCAAAAAAATAATTAACAATTAAAGTAATATATATAAATTTACATAAAAAATGCAATAAAAAATAGCTAAAAAGATCGTACCGTTGAACAACAAGTATATCAACTGAGGCATCAATCATTGACTGGAATCACTCCATCATAAATGTTGGCTGCAGTTGATTTAGCGTATGATCAAACCAATCTTTCGAAATCAAAATTGTCTAAATTAACAAAAAATATAACTATGAGATTTATAAATAATGAAAAAAATAAACAAAAATTATAATATGATTAATAATGTTTACTTTAGGAGTCGCCAAAAAATTTACATGTGTCACACAATTTCTAGAAAATCGAAGAAAATCATACGACTTTGCTTCTTTATATCTTTTATAATCACGCATATAATCACGCACATTTTGCAAAATTTGATCGGCACACCGTGTCTATGGGAGAAAATTTTTATCTATATATCTCTTTCGGATATACTTAGTCATATTAACCGCTATAAATTGGACATTATGTTATGACATGAGTCTAAAATCACATCTCTCACTTTTAGATAGTAGTGCGAGATGATACAAGTCTTGATTTAAATGTAACCTGCTAAATATAAAATATTAATTAATATAAATAATTAAATTTATTAAATGTAAGCATGTAAAATAAGTTTAATATATCTTACTTTGTGGGACATTCAGTCACGTACTAAATAAAATTGTGAAACTAATCTGGAATATCAATCTCGTGGATTGTAAATAAGCGGGCTATCATATCTTTAAAACAAATATTATCAATTTTACGATGTTTGAAATCAGGGGGCCAAATATTCAATAACTTCGCTTGACCCCCACCAAGCACATTTGATCAATAGTAAGATCTTCATGATTGCGTTTCATTGTGTTTCATAAGAACATACCATTTATGAAATCTCTACATCATATAACAAATCATAAAACCACTTAGAAAATACAATATCTAATATAAATATAACATTTTATTAATTAAAACTACAAAAACTCAAACTCATCGAAGAATCGTTACTAATTGTTCGTTTGAAAGACCACGACCAATTAGTAACGATTCTTCAGTGAGTATTGAATTTTTTTAGTTTTTATTAATAAAATGTTATTTATATTAGTTATTGTATTTTCTAAGTGGTTTTTATGATTTATTATATGATGCATAGATCTCATAAATGGTATGTTCTTACGAAATACAATGAAACGTAATCATGAAGACCCTCCTACTGATCACATGTGTGTGGTGGGAGTCGAGCAAAGTTGTTGAATATTTAGCCCCCGATTTCAAACATCGTAAAATTAATAATATTTGTTTTAAATATATGATACCCCGTTTATTTACAATCAATAGGATTGATATTCCAGATGAGTTTCGTCATTTTATTTACTACGTGGTTGAATGTCTCACAAGGTAAGGTATATTAAACTTGTTTTACATGCTTATATTTAATAATTTAATTATTTATATTAATTAATATTTTATATTTATCAGTTAACATTTAAAGTAAGTTTTGTATCATCTCGCACTATTATCCAGAAATGAGAGATGTGATTTTAGACTTATGTCAGAACATAATGTCCAATTAATGGCGGTCAATATGACTACGTATATCCGAAAGAGATATATAGATAAAAATTTCCTCCCTTGGACACGGTGTGTCGATCAAACTTTGCAAAATGTGCGTAATGATATGCGTGATTATAAAAGATATAAAGATGCAAAGTCATATGATTTTCTTCGATTTTCTAAAAATTGTGTGAAATATGTAAATTTAAGACGACTCCTAAAATAAGCATTATTAATCATTTTTGTATTTTTGTTTATTTTTTCTCATTTTTTCTAAATCTCATAGTTGATATTTTTTGTTAATTTAAACAATTTTGATTTCAAAAATTGACTTGATCATATGCTAAATCAACTGCAACCAACATTTATGGTGGAGTGGTTCCAGTCAATGATTGATGTCTCAGTTGATATATTTGTCGTTCAACGGTAAAATCTTTTTAGCTATTTTTTTATCGCGTTTTTTATGTAAATTTATATATATTACTTTAATTGTTCATTATTGTTTTGATGATATTGAGTGTAATAAAATTATTCTTGGGGTTTAAACACAGAAAAAAACATTTCAACTGAATTTTATTATTTTATCATTAGATCAATATTTATTATATTTTATAGAACACAGTGATAGACCCATAATCACTTTTAAGTGTACAAAGTCAATATCAAAGTCTACTAGCCACCAAACTAACAAAGGATACACACGAGCTTCATTGTGATGCATGTTATTTCATACTTATTATATGTTTTTTAGTATTAACTTGTCACTGTGATTTATTAAAATATTTTATATATTTTTCAGTTCTGATGAAACATTGGCATCTAAACCCCAAAAAACATTATCATCCAACATCTGGCTCATATTACAGTTAGTGAAATAGTTTTATATTAGTTGTAATGAATTTTACGGGTTCTATGAGTTGTTTAAATTATTGTAATTTGGATAAACACAACATTTAAATTCATTTGTTTCCTATGAAGAAATTTGGATATATGGGAGAATTTGGATATATACGACATTTATCTTTTATCTATTTTTTAGCTGAAAATTTATTTTTATGGGGGAGAAATTTTATTATAGTTAAATATTGTTTTAATCCTTTCAAAATTCTAAAATTTTACAAAACTAATTTTTCAATAAAGATTGCAATTAAATTAGTTCTATTATTTTATGGGTTTTGTGATCATCAAAAAGGGGGAGATTGTTGAGCAATGTACTACTTCTAGATTTGAATTATATTTAGAAATCCGTGTTCATTTGTAGGTTTACTTTCTTATTATACTTTTTAGTAAATGGTCTGGTGTCTCTCCACCATAAAATCAAAGTTCACTTTTTTTATCTATGAAACAAAATATAGATTTAACCGGAATGTTTTCTTATGCATACATGCCAATTTTTAATAGAAGGTTTTATTCCATTATATCATTTAATATATTTTTTTGTAGTGCATTCCACTTCTCTGTTAAACATTATCTTGTATATTAATACATTAGTAAAATATTTTTGTATCATTTTCTGAACATAAAATACTTTGTTACACATCATATATGAGCAATTTGTCGACACAATCAACGATCAATTACTTACATGTAGTGTAGCGACTTCTGGTTAATTTTGTTGTTAATTGTTGCTCCCCAGTTTCACTATTTTTTGTATTTTCACAAATGTTCAGTGATTTGGTGCTTAATTATGCAGGGACAACTCGTTGGAGGAACATCGGTATGTTTAATAATTCTAGTAATTGATGAAAGATTAAAAAAAATGAAAGGTTTGAAAACCTTTGAACTGTTTTTGGATTCTTTAGTTTCTCTTCTATTTGTTTTTTTTAATATCTTGTATAGATGATTTTATAGTGCTTAAATATTTTATTAAAAAAATTATCTAAAATGTGATTTAGTTATTTTTTATTTGATGTTATGTCATAAACTTTAATTTCTTTAAGATTTCATGGGTTTCTACATGGGACTGCAGTATTTAGTTGATGTGTGATTTTATGATCTTTTGGTATGTTTTGAGTTATTATGACCACTTTGTTTTTTTTATAATATTAGAGACACAACATTCAAATACACAATGAATTTATATCATTGTTGACAAGGCTCCTCTGTAACCTTTATGTCTCTTTGTTGGGTCATCTGACCACCATCTTTTATCATGAATGGAGTATGTTTTGTATGAATCACATTTTTACAAGCAAGAATGTTGCATATGGTTTCTATTATTAATACATGTTCGTACATTTTATTTCATGCTCGCCAAAGCATCTATGATGCTCCTTATATTGCTTGAATATTTTATTAAAAAAATTATTTAAAATGGGATTTAGTTGTTTTTTATTTGATGTTATGTTATAAACTTTTATTTCTTTAATATTCATAGATTTCTACATGAGACTGCAGTATTTAGTTGATGTGTGATTTTATGATGTTCTGATATGTTTTGAGTTATTATGACCACTTTGTTTTTTATAATATTAGAGACAACATTCAAATACACAATGAATTTATATCATTGTTGGCAAGGCTCCTCTATAACCTTTATGTCTGTTTGTTGGGTTCTCTCACCACCATCTTTTATCATGAATGGATTTTATCATGAATGGAGTATGTTTTGTATGAATCACATTTCTACAAGCGAGAATGTTGCACATGGTTTATATTATTAGTACATGTTCGTACATTTTATTTCATGCTCGCCAAACGTATATTCATTCACAAACCATGTGATGCTTTTGTGGTGTTGAGGTATGATTCTGCTATGAAATTCATGAACTGAATTGCCTTATTGAAGCATTGGAAGGGAAACAGAGTGCAAGCATCTATGATGCTCCTTATGGAGCAATATGATGTTCACAGGTGTGTATCATCATTTTTTATTGTACTATTTAGGAATCTCATAATCAATCTCTCTCCATCTCTCCTGCTTTTTTAATAGCCCGACCATTGAACCAGATCTTGAATATTGGGGGGGTGTTTTTGTGTCTGTCTTGTAGATCATTTGTGTTTAATTCTATCAAATGACATGCATTGACAAAGGGGGAAAAGAGAGAGGACGGTAAGTGATTTAAGTTGTGTTTTTTAGTACTTGCATGTTTTTGTCCAAGTGTTTTAAAATTGATTAGTGAAAATAGTTTCACTATTAGAAAAAATGAGTTTTAGAGATTAAATTTAGGCAGTTGTCACCAACAATCACAAATACTGGATTTTTTAACCCCTAATATTAGTCCGAAAAGCCTTAAACCCAAATATCATGACTCGTCCCTGCTAAATCTCCTCCTGGGTAGGTTGCGGAGATGAGTGTCCCCCGAAGCCCGCCACTAATAGGCTACGAGTTAGCGACTAAGACCGAGGGTATCTATCACAAGAATAGGATGTATTACCCACCTAATTCTCAGGAAATAAAACAAAACCACAAATCAACACCCAAGTTACCCGAACAACAGCTCCAATCTCCCTCAAACTGTCATGTAAAACACTTAACAAACTTTGGATGGGTGAGCACTTGGAAGCACTCAGCTATATCCATGTGGAATAAAGGTTTTGGGATAGACATGTGAAACGACTAAGCAAGGCAAGAGTGTGAGTATGCTAGTGAGCAAACAATACTTTACTTACAATTCAACTTTAGTCGCATCACCTTATCATACATATTAAACCTTGGCGTATCATAAGAAAGTAAGAAATGGAATTTCTAGGAGCAACAAATTCAACCCGTCCCTCCACCTGGCAGCTAATTTTGGGTTAATTTAAGATATTGTCCCATGCTTATTTGGTCTCACCTTAACCCATACCAAATCACCAACTTTAAATTGTTGGATTGGTGTAGCCAAATCCGGTTGGGCCACCCAAATTTTCAGCACCGTAGCATCTCTGACCACTGTAGCAGAGCTGACCGACCGACACCGATAGAGCACTCTAGTAGTGCGAACTTCGGAGTCAACTTTAATGTAACCTTTTGAACTTCCAATCGGCAGCCACTGTAGCACTTTTGACTTGGGTGGCCGCCTTTCACTGTAGTAACGCGAACTTCCAGTGCAACAGTGGATTGTCTTCTCCATTTGTAGCTCATTTCGGGCTAGGGTTTCTGATTGGAAAAACTTTGTAATTGTGCTCCTGAATCATAGTGAAGTTCAGCTTCTCCGTGGACGTAGGGATTATTCCCGAACCACGTAAATTTGTGTGTTCCATGTGTTTTCTTTTCTTCTGCATTTTCTTTCCATATCTCGTTTCTGTCATTGCGACTCCCGGCGTTTCCGCAACATAAATTCCACCTCCCTTCAATGTCGGTTGGCATATTTGACCATAAGTGTTGTGCACGCTGGAGATTTTCTCGAAGTTGCTTTAAAGCCTCATCTCAGTCAATTAATGCCACATCAACTGCCTCAATCGCTGCCTCACCTCTACCATACCGAACAATATGTGGTGTCTTGCATAGATGATCTCAAATGGTGTCTTCCCTGTAGATGTATGATATGAAAAGAAGTGTTGTAGCAGTACTCTGGCCAAGCCAACCACATTACCCATTGCTTAGGATGGTCCGGAGAGAAACACCTCAAATAAATCTCTAAGCAACTATTCACAACCTCTGTATGACCGTCTGATTGAGGGTGATATAAAGAACTTGTCTTCAAAAGAGTTCCTTATAGCTTAAAGAGTTCCTTCGAAAATAAACTAGTAAACAAGGGATCTCTATCGCTGATTATTGCTTTGGGTACTCCATGTAGACGTGCTACTTCATAAACATTTCAGCAACCATCTTTGTTGTATAAGGGTGCTTTAGAGTAATAAAATGAGCATATTTACTCAATCTATCCACCACGAACGGTATTACTTCATAGCCCTGCGTTTTGAAAGCTCAGACACAAAGTCCATAGATATCTCTTCCCAAATCAAATCAGGTATCGGAAGAGGTTGTAGCAGGCCTACTGGACTAAGTGCCTCATACTTATTTTTCTCGCATACACAGCAATTTCTGACATACTGTTGTACTTTACGAGTTACTCCAGCCCAAAACACTCTATTAGCCGACCGTTTATAAGTTTACAAATAGCCCAAATGGTTTCCTACAGAAGATGAATGATAATACTGCAGTAATTTTGGAATTAAAATCGATTTTTGGGACAAACTAATTTGTTTTTATAGAATAACAGACCATCCCGATAAGTGTAATCCGGCCTAGCTGCCTTGTCTTGTTTCAAGGTATCAACTAACTATTTCAGCCTTTCATCTTGGAGAATCTCTTCCTTGACCAAATGTATTTCTTCCCAACAAGGTTGAGAAATAGCCATTGTCATGCTTGCTCTAACTTCTGCCCTTGATAGCATCTGCTACTTTATTCATTCGTCCCGGTTTGTAAATAACTTCAAAGTCATATCCTAACAGTTTTGCACCGTTGATCCATTGACACTATCCTCTGATTCAACAAATACTTGAGTACGGTGATCAATAAAAGTTTTAAATCGTCGCCCCATAAGGTACTGCTTCCAATGCTGAATAGACAACACTAATGCCGTAAGTTCTTTTTCGTAAACAGATTTGGCCAAATTTGCATCAGACAAAGCTTTGCTAAAATAGGCAAGTGGTTGCCCCTCTTGTAGTAACACAGCCCCTAAACCAGATCCTGAAACGTCACATTCCACTGCAAAAATCTTTTGAAAATTCTAGCATTCGCAAAATAGGAGCAGAAGTCATGTAGTCCTTCAACCTTACAAAAGCTCTTTGTGCTTCGATGGACCACTGAAACCTATAAGTGTAATCCGGCCTAGCTGCCTTGTCTTGTTTCAAGGTATCAACTAACTATTTCAGCCTTTCATCTTGGAGAATCTCTTCCTTGACCAAATGTATTTCTTCCCAAGAAGGTTGAGAAATAGTCATTGCCAAGCTTGCTCCAACTTCTGCCCTTGATAAAGCATCTGCTACTTTATTCATTCGTCCCGGTTTGTAAATAACTTCAAAGTCATATCCTAACAGTTTTGCATGTCAGCACTGTTGGTCCATTGACACTATCCTCCGATTCAACAAATACTTCAGAGTATGATGATCAATAAAAGCTTTAAATCGCCGCCCCATGAGGTACTGCTTCCAATGCTGAATAGACAACACTAATGCCATAAGTTCTTTTTCGTAAACAGATTTGCCCAAATTTGCATCAGACAAAGCTTTGCTAAAATAGGCAAGTGGTTGCCCCTCTTGTAGTAACACGGCCCCTAAACCAGATCCTGAAACGTCACATTCCACTGCAACACTAATGCCATAAGTTCTTTTTCGTAAACAAATTTGCCCAAATTTGCATCAGACAAAGCTTTGCTAAAATAGGCAAGTGGTTGCCCCTCTTGTAGTAACACGGCCCATAAACCAGATCCTGAAACGTCACATTCCACTGCAAAATCTTTTGAAAATTCTGGCATTCGCAAAATAAAAGCAGAAGTCATATAGTCCTTCAACCTTTCAAAAGCTCCTTATGCTTTGATGGACCACTGGAACCTATCCTTGATTGTCAACACCGTCAAAGGCTTTGCTATTTTTCCATAATCCCTTATAAATTTTCGGTAATAACCAGTAAGGCCCAAAAATCCTACTTTTTTCACATTTTGCGGCACTCTCCACTGTTTAACAGCCTCAAGTTTCTTGGGGTCCATAGGCGCCCCATTTCTTTCCAAATGAACTCTTCTTTTCATTCGCTGCCAATGCATTCTCCTTCATACATATACTGAACACAATTTTTCTAGATGTTCTTCACACTTTCCACTATAAATCAGTATATCGTCAAACACCAATACCCCTCGACGCATCAAGGGCCGAAATACAGCATTCATAGTAGCTTGAAAGGTGGTTGGAGCATTCATTAAACCAAATAGCATTACTAAGTATTCGTAATGCCCCTCATGAGTACGGAAAGCCATTTTCTCTGTCTTCCTCCTTCATTCTTACTTGATGAGATCCGGATTTCAAATCCATCTTTGTAAAATATTTTGCCTCATGTAACTCATCCATCAACTCTTTAATCACTGGAATAGAAAACCTATCAGGTATTGTCAATTTATTCAAAGCACGATAGTCCAAACACATCCTCCAACCTTCATCCTTCTTCCTAACTAATATTATTGGACTTGAATACGGACTGGTACTATGTCGGATGTACCCCTGCACTAAGAGCTCAAAAACCTGCTTTTCAACCTCATTTTTCATATGGAATGTGTACTTGTAAGGTCGAATATTGATTGGATATGCCCCTTCTTTTAATTTGATGGCATGATCAGTTGGCGTCTTAGGTGGCAATCCGGAGGATATCTCAAAAACTGTTCTATATTGGAGCATCATTCCCTGCAACTGTTGATCTCGTCCCAATTTTGCATCTTCTAGGCCCAAACTACCAGCACAAATCCACTGCAACCCTTGCACCACACATTTTTATGCTCCCAAGTACTCTTGTAAGGCTCCAGGCAAACTTTGTGCTTGACAGATTCTCTGTATCAAAATATTCTGCCCTCTCCAAATAAATTCCATAGTCATATTCTTCCAATGCATAGTAACATATCCCAGAGTTTTTGGCCATGATATTCTCATTACCATATCTGGTCCGGAGGTGCCAAAAACATAAGCATCGATTTCAAATTCCTCTACTCCCAAATCCACTTTCAAGGACTTGCATAACCCATTAGAAACCACCCTGTAGAATCCCGTGTTTTTTAACCGGACTAAAGTACGAAGGTTTTTGAACTTTTTCATTTCCTAAACCGATTGTTTTTAAAACCGAGCTTCGAAATTTAATTCCGAGTTGGATCACTCCTAAGTGATGTTTTGAGCATGGTCGAAGGCCCGAGAAGACTCTCGAGTGGCTCGAGAAGTTTCAGGAGTGTCGGACCCAAAAAACTTCAAATTTTTAAAGACACCAAAGGGCGCACGGTTTGCGCAAGGTCTGCCAAACCATGTGGCCCACAACGGTTAACCGTGCGGCCCTATTTAAATAGGGGCAGTGGCTTAGCGCACGGGTTGCGCACGGTTTCCTAAACCGTGTGCCTAGCCCGTGCGGGGTGCGTCTTGGAGGCAGTAGACTCCGCACGATTTGCGCACGGTTTGGCAAACCATGCGATTTAAACCGTGTGCAACGCCCAGTTTTTAAAATTTGATTTGTTTTAATTTAATTAAATTAAATTAAATTAAAAAGAAAACAAAACTAAACCCTCATCCTCACCCTCACTAAAACGCGACACACCAGGGGGGGCTCTCCTTTGAGCCACGCGCACGACCCCCCTCCTCAGCCCCCTCTTCCTCCTTCAATTCCGGTTGTTCTTCGCGAATCTCGTTCGAATCATCATGATTGGTGCGGAAGGTCTCTTGGGACCCGGGGGTGCATGTTCCAGCAACCATCGCCGAAGGCGAGGCGGTTCGGAACGTTTCGGTTTGCTGGTTTTGCTTCGGGTGCGTTGAGGTTCGCCGCGTGGTTTCACTTCATTTTGGTTCATCGCCAGAGTGAACGGCTTGGTTCCACCTTGAGGTAGGGTTCCTTTCAAAGTCCTCTAATTCTATAAATGCATTAATTAATTACTTACTGCACTTTAGTTGGAATAAAAATTCATGCAGTGAAGTATCTTTATTGAATGCTCTTAAATGCGGTTTAGCATGTTTCATATTTAAAATGCTAAAGGTGATAAATGATTTGTGTGATAAACAATACCATGATTTGATAATAAAACCCCTCCAAAGGAGGTGCGCTGCCTTCAAGCTAAAAAATAGTGGTTAAACCTTGCTTGTTTGACTTGTCGTGTTTATAATTATTATGCTTTGATGTTATGTTGGAATACGGCATGTTTAGGACATGGCCTTAATGGCATTAGAAACACTGAGTTTCCCTTTTCAAAATGATTAAAGGACCAAGGCACCGTCTAAGTGTTTGGTCCAGTTTTTAGATTGGAATTACCCATATAGGCAATTGCCCTCTTCCATGGATACTAGTCTTATAAATGCAATTGACATGTTTTGGTAAATGGAAGGAGTTAAGTTAAATGAATGGTTAATGCTTAATGATTGACCCTCAAAACAAATTACCAAATTGTTTTCAAATGTTTTGAATGCTAATAACACCTTGGGTGACACGTGGGTTCCCAAGTAGGAATGTCATGATGGACTCAATGGGTTTTCATACTCATACCATGGGAGATACATGGATTCCCATGTAGGAATTCCATGGACGGACCCGGGTTCATGAGACAAGGATTGGTTCCACATTCGTGGCAACCCTTACCATGTTAAGGGAAGGTAGCGGTGTGGACCTTGACCTTTGAAAATGCCTTAATGGTTTTTACTAAATGGTTGCAAAGCTACTTGACCGTGGACCTTGACCTTTGAAAATGCCTTAATGGTTTTTACTAAATGGTTGCAAAGCTACTTGACCTTTCCACACTAATGGAAGGCAAGGCTTGAACCAAATCAATAAATGGTTGCAATGCTACTTGGTCTATCCACACTAATAGAAGACAAGGCTTGGACCAATAAATAAATGGTTACAACTCTACTTGACTTATCTACACTAATGGAAGGCAAGACTTAGACCAAATAAATTATTACATGATTACAATATCAAATAGAAATGGACTGACTCGATTTCGCCTTGGATTCTGGGAGGAGAATACCTTGGGTCTCAGGAACCTCATTCTGATTCAAGGATGTGGTTTGCTTAGGTTGATACCCACCTAGACTTCGGTTCTTGTCTATCCTTGGATGCCCGGTATACCACCTTTTGGTCCTCACTATTACAGGATACCTCAGATTCACTCATTGGATCCAGCATCGACTAGTAGGTGTCATGTTTAAAACTCATCGGGCCCTGTCTTTGCTTAGCCCCGTTTTACCTTGGTCAATCACCTTGGACTCGGTAGGCAACTTATTGTGGAATGCCTTGGATTGCGCTCCTTGGATTACACTCTTACCCCTTATAGCTAGACTCAGATACTACTGAGTTAGCGTTCTGTGGGTTTATGTTACCTTGGTTATTACCCTGGAACTCCCTCACTGGATATTAGTTTCAGGTTGCCTTGTCACGTCTTGGAACCTTCACTACCCATACTATCACGAGGTGATGTCAATGCTGACTATGCCTCACGTGACCTATTAACTTTAAATGGTAATTGCTTAATTAATGAACTGGTTACATGTTCAGACACCAGCCGAGGACTGAAGCAGGTACTTGGGTATCTAGTTACATCGGTATTGAGTTAGACACCGGTGGTGCTAGC
This sequence comes from Viscum album, assembly GCA_963277665.1. NCBI lineage: Eukaryota > Viridiplantae > Streptophyta > Magnoliopsida > Santalales > Viscaceae > Viscum > Viscum album. Next base: position 78,987 of record CAUJRU010001921.1, on the reverse strand, counting down.
CTACAGAGATTTATATCTCACACCCTACTCGGGCCGCTATTGCTCGTGGAGATCATCGTTGGGCTTTTAGTTCTTTTCTTTACTTGAGTCTTACATTGTATTGTATTGAAAAGCATATTGTACTGTTACTGCTTTCCGTAATGTATCAATGTCTTGTCATGCATTCATCTATTGTATAAACTGGCATTGGCCACATTTGTTCTGTTATATGAAATTTGTCTTCCGCTGCTTTGTCAATTATGTATTATTGCTTCCGTTGTTGATTGTTATTTACTCTGTTATAACGTTGCGCAACTCTGATAAGAGGGTATAGTCTCCCCACTGACCATCCTTACACCCTCGCTGCTAGTCGGCAGCCTCTGGCGTACGGAGAGGCACGCTTGAGGTCATGTGGCAGTCGGTCCAGTCACCGTCTTAGTGGTGAGCCGGGTTGGGACGTTACACACCCAATGCCCATCTCCCATTCTGATAAAAAAAGGCTTAGTTTCTGAAACCGTAATGTAAGTGATTTCAGTATTTGTTTGGAAATAAAAGTGTGACTAACCCCACTATCCACCAAAATCATCAACGGTGCCCCTCCTATATTAACTTCCACCAACAGACTTAGTATTCCCAACCTTCCTTTCTTTAAACTCGTTGGGTGTTGTTGTCCCCAGCATCTCCATTTCCAGCATATTCCTTATCAATTCTTATTTCTCCACTATTTCATCATATTCCACATCTACCTCTTCAAGGGGCTCCACACATTCCCAAACCATCAATTTGAATCCCTTTTTCTGGACATCGGTGCCCGGGTTAAACTTTTTCCCACAAGTATAACAAAGCCCCTTAGCTTTCCTCTCTTCAAATTCTTCTCTTGACAAATTCCGAACTCTCCATCGTGGTTCAAAATTTCCCCTCTTTTCCCTTCTTGCCCTTCTGCAGGAGATAAAATTTCATTGCATTTGAAGTCCATCCTCGCTCAGATCCACCAGAACAAGACCTTCTGTTGCGCGGCTCTGGTTGTTTAATGATTCCCTTAACAATAAGCTCTCTCTATTATTCTGGTCAATGTAAGAAGTTGTGCCTTATTAGGAGGTTCAAGTGTAATTACAGAACTTTCAATCTATGGTCCTAGTCCTCCTATGAAAAGACTCATGTACCAGTGCGGTGTTGGACCTGGAATCTGCATGGTTATCCGCTCAAATTCATCAATATATTCCTCCACTGTTCCGGCCTGTGGAAGCCCCTTCAAATAAATGACTGGATCTTCTTCAGCAGCATTGCCATAACTACCGAGTAGCTCCTCTTTCAGTTGTGTCCAGGATAGTTCAGCATTGGTTGACTTTAAAGAAACCATCCAGAACCGAGCTACTCCCTCCATACACAATTGTGACATTGGAACCTTCAACTTCTCCCGTGTTTGGTGAATTGAGAAGTTTCTGCTCGAGTAATCCAAGATATCGGATCCTCTCCCGAAAAAACCGGCATTTCTACGTGCCTTAAAATTGGCACCAAACTCTTCCCTTCAATACGATATTCACTTTCATCCATTCTATGTTCGCTTTCTGTCCTCCCTACTCCCTCTTGCATCTGAATTCAGCTTCCGCCTTCGTCAGGCAATTTCCCCTTCCTGTCATCCAGAACCACACTTTCAGCTTTCTCTCTCTCGAGTCGTGCCATCGCTGCTAAAAGCTCCCGTACATCTGATCGAAACACTGAAACTGTAGTCTCCAGTTTTGTTACAGAAGACTTCACAGCTGTGACCGTTGTTTCCACATTTGTCATACGATTATCCATTCGTGTGGGCACACAGTGATTTGGACAGATTCAAACGAATGTTTTTCAAAAACCTCTCTAAACTCTCTCTCTAGAAATCTCTCAAGGAGAGCACCAAAATGATAGACTATAGATGAGAGAAAGAGAGTTTGAAAAGAATTACCAGAAGAAGCTTCTAGAATTTACTATCAACAAGTATTACAAAGACCTGTTGTAGAACCTCCTGAAAGAATTCTCTCTCCCAAACCTTGGCTTAGAGCCAACCACATCTCCCCCAATACCTGCCCCAAGTCCCCTTCCCTACTATTTATAACCCACCGGAACCAAAAAACATAGTAACTAACTAACTAACTGAAAGCCAAATTACAATGTTACCATTGACTGTTATAAACCCCTCCCCTCCTTTGGTAAGTGTACAACACAAGGAGTCGGAACTGAATTCCCAACCAACAGCTGCTAGAAGATCCCTCCTGTACAACTCTATCATCTGGGCTTGGATAAGAGAAATAATAGGCTCATTTACTCCATCCAAGAAAGGTGAGATCCATTGGGCCTTTAATGAAGCGAGATGGGCGTCCATTGTAGCATTCAATCACTTTAATCTCCCATGCGTCATCGGGGCCTGCAAATCGAGCTCTCCCACGCGGGCAATAGACTATATATCTTCGTCTTGGTTCTAATCAGAACCACCATGCCCCAAGACACAACGGTCAAGAAAAAGGCCACACCGCAACCCAGCTCTACAGTGTAGCTACAACAAAAAAGACAGAACCACAAGAATCCTCCTCCAAAACTCCACGTTGCAGCCTATCTCTCCACGCCATACCTATGCCAAAAATGACAGAACCCTCAAAACACAACCTCCAAGACTCTGCGCCACAGTAGACCTTTCCATGCTGCAAGCACCCGTTTTATGACACACCACAAGCTTTCGCACCACAAAATCCTTGTCATCCAAAACATCAACTACAACTCCACTATTCACTCTCAAACTCCCTCAGAACTTCCTCCAGATACCACTATTACCAGAATTCTCACAAAGTAACGGGTTGGAAGGTCCGGGTCGTTGCATCCTTCTTGCCTTAACTTGTCTCTTCGCTTTAGCAGCCATGTGAAGTAGATCTTCCATATTCAAATAGCGGTGCATGTCCACTAAGTCTCAAATGTCATGGTTGATGTTTTTTACAAATTTTGCCATGTTTGGCCTCTCGCTCCTCATCGATATTGGCTCGAATCATGATCGTCTCCATCTTTTTGTGATACTCATCAACACTCATGGCACCTTGTTTCAAACCCAGCAACTTACGGAACAAATCACAATAATAGGGACTAGAAATGAACCTCTTCGCATTACCACTTTCATCTCCTCCCAAGTGTGGATGGGTCTTTCTCTACTTCATTGTCGACTCACTTGTGGTTGGTCCCACCAAATACTAGCATAGTCGGTGAATTCCATGGCCACCAACTTCACCTTATTTTCCTCCGAATAGTTGACAACCAAAAACATGTTCAACCTTTCATTCTCATTCCAAGTATTTTTCGGGATCATTCTTACCTTGGATTGATGGGATCCTCAACTTTACACCTCCAAGATCATTGGTTTGCCTCAATGATGGTCGATTTTGCCGAATTGGTGACTGGTGAAAATCAGAAAACTCCTCTTCTTCAATGACCTGTCTCCTTAGTGGTGCTCTAAAATTCGAAGGGAATTGTAATTCATCCATCCTCACATTCAACCTTTGGAATCGTCCGCCCTCATAAACATCTTAATGTTCATTTCATTGGTATCAATCGCTTCCACCGTTTACAAGAAAATTTGAAGAGAAAGAAATATGGACACCACACACTCCCTCGCATGTTTACGCTCAAAAGTAGTGTGTTCACTCATGTCAATTTTGGCTTCTTTAATAAAATGTAAATCTTTTGTCTTTTACCACTCCACTTACTTCCTATAGTGCTCTTACTCAACTCCAACAAATCTAAAGGATCATTGAAATGTGGCAATCCTAAACTACAATTCAAAGATAAAATTCCAGAAGGATTAAGCAAGAGCATGAAGGTTTCAAGCAAAACCCACCATAGTAACAATACTTTCATTCATCATATCTCAAGAGTATAATGAGATGGCTATTTATAGCCAAAGAGGAGATAAAATAGTCAGATGTCTAGTTTTCTGTAGTCAAAAAGCCCATGCCATGCTTTTTAACGGTGTTGCACTTGGCCAAGAATTGAGACAACCAGTACAGCCCTTTTGAAAATAATACACCTAAAAAAGACATAAGACAACTAGCCCACCACCTTTGAAATTTAATACTCAAACTTTGTCTTTGAAGATTCCATAGGAGAGTGGGCTTGAAATTCATAGCACACCATGGGTTGGGATTTTAAAAGCAAGTTTGGGGCTTAATTAGCCTAATTATAGGCTCGGATGCTTCCCCCAAGCAAGGGTGTTTGACCTCCCCTTGGATATTCGTGATTAATCCATGCAAGTCCTTCTTCCTTCTTTTAATCCACTCTCGCGTCATTGAGCCTCCAATTCCTTGCAACAGGCCTTGTGCAATTATGCGCTCTCCACCCACCATGCCATGTTCGCCTTCATTCCCTCATTGCACATGTGTGTCATGATTCTCATCGTAAGGCCTCCCATATTGTGTGATATGCCTATTTAGTGCTAGTCACCAGCCCCTAATTTATTGGAGGCAGGCTTGGGGTGGCGCACTAAGCTTACTGTCAGCCCGAGCGGGGCCCAGGTGGGTTGGGTTGTGTCACTAATACTCCCCCTCAAGCTGGATATGAAAAGCATAATCACATAAAATGACAATAATAAGAACATTTGTTTGTGTCCCCCGCTTGTATAGCTATGTCCTCCTCTGCATGAGTGCTCCCTCACGATAGAAATGATTGCGTTGGAGTATAACTAATTATTGCTAGAGTAGGGAAATCAAAGAACTCCTATGTTGTTGATGACCAATGCTGGAAGTTGCCAGATGAAATGGAGACCGACAAGCGGCCCCAAAACGATCGGGTGAAATGGCTCCCACATTGCGGACCCAATAAGGTCGGGTGAATCAACGGCCGTCATTCAAATCCAAGAAGATCGGGTGAAACGGCGCTCGTCATGTGTACCCCTAAGGGCGACAGCCTTCATGGCTAAAGGCCATCTTCACAGTTGGTGCCCCCTCCCTCGAGGCGTATCCAACCCCTTTATTGAAGTCAGGGTCATCTACCTAGCCAATCGCAACTCCAGCCACGCCCCTCTAGCCATCGAACCACGCCTCACGGCTTACTAAAGTTGTCGTCCTGCGATCAGAATGCAAGTTCAATGCACCACTTCTACCGCCCAGACCACCATCACCGTCGAGCCTATTTGTTGGTGCTCGGACCTTTCCGTGGCAGCCAGACTTTTCACCACCACCCCAATGACGTCCAAAATTTATTTCTATCATTTGCTCGAGTTATCTTCACCCACAAGATGCCTTTTGGGTCCCCGTGACAAACGTCGTTCCACTCAACCTTATTAGGTCCGCAAAGCGGGCAGCGTTAGACCTAGCCATATTGGGTCCGCATGACGTGGGTCATTCCCCCGGCCTTCATGGTTTCGCAAAACCGGCATCGTTCCACCCGGCGGTTTGGGTTCACAGAACGGACGTCGTTCCACCCAGTTGTTTGGGTCCGCATGGCGAACGTCGTTCCACCTGGACGTTTGGATCTGCACGGCGAGCGTTGTTCCATTTGGTCGTTTGAGACCGCTCATCAATCACTGTTTCATCCGGCATATTCGAGGACTAATCAGTATGGGAGTTCATCGGTGCAGCTATTATTTTTACTTCAGTTCGATCTTTCTTATCGTGAGGGTGAGCAAAGTCATAAAGAGAAAGATGGAGTCACACAAGCAAGTGGGATTCACCGGACAACACGCATCGAATTTTTCATTTTCTAGTTTTTCTTTACGTAGCAAGCTACGTATGTCCGGCCTGATTTTGTCTGTAAGATGTATTGAGGAAAAACTTCCATACGTGCATAAAAAAAATTAGACACATGTCAAAAAGCGAGCAAATTTTCGTCATCCATTGACGCACATCATAAATGGTTGAGTTTGTATAAGCTACAACGTGATATCCTCACCTTAACAAATTTGCAAGATCAAAGGACACTTCCTTTCAGTTGAGTGCGTATGTGAGTCACTACAACTCATGAAAAAATTTTTACTCCACGCTTTGCCAATTTTATCCTTGGTCTCCATGCATCTTGCATACCACACAATTCCCATTGTGTATGAAGTGAATTTTTTTTCATTACACCATAGTTTGACCCCAAACCTACCCAAACACCCCACCTCATCCTTGCCACACAAGCTAGTCTCGTCGGTGCGTATGAAGTGGGATTTAATAAATGGCATACATGCCTCAGGGTACAATCCACTTCTTCAGTACTGAGCAAAAAAAAATTGCATGTTCATGTGTCATTCATTCAACATGCTTGCAGAAACACATATGTTCTTTTCTTATGCAATGCTTATAAATCTTTGTCTAAAATGATATTTAATAAGAACTCTTATTAACACAATGCTCCATTAATCTCCTTATGCAATGATTCATAAACATCTTAGTGTGGGCCTGATAGGTTTAGCAAATTTCCAGACTATCCCAAAGAAAACTGACCACTCACAGATCTCTCATTGTACTAAAAATATAATCTTCTAAAACACTTGGCAAAATTGTTGAACACGATAAAATGTTTTGTGAAATCAAAACAAAAAATGATTAAAGGCAACAAGACTAACAACATTGATTCTCTTGCCTGCTAGTGATAGGGACTGGGACAGCTGTTCACAGCCTAGAAGAGTATTCTAGAAGAGGGATGCAGCAAGGGAGCCAGGCTAGCCCCAGCTGGCGCAGCTGGAAAGAATATTCTGGAAAGGGGGGGCCCACTGTACAACCTAACAAACTGGAGGCACGTGGGAAACTAAAGGGGGGCTAGAGTTGTTATAAAGGGAGGCTGGGGGCCGGAGTGAAGGGGAGGAATTATTCTCTTTGGGAGCAGTTCGACCGGTGTGGCTTGGGCGGGAGCGCTGAGGAGCCTCTCGAAGTCTCTCTCTCTTTCTCTCACCTCTGTCTCGCATTCCTTCATTCTCCTATAATTCTCATTCTGCTGCTACAGCCTCTCTATATTTCTATACAAAGAAGCCCGCTCTAGCAGGTCCTATCAGCTACCCATAAAAATTTTGGGTACATGCAGGCATGTAAAACATTTTCCCTGACCTAACAATAATAGCAAGCAAGAATTGAAACTCCATAAAGAAGATTGTGTGTTGAAGTTTGTGTGTGGTAAAAAAGCTAGTGCCCCTTGAATTTGCTTTGAGCAGTTGAGATCACTCTAACTACAATCTCAGCCTCAGCCTGTTGTTCATTAATAGTGACACCATAAAAATGAGCAGTTTGCTTTTCTATCTGGCATGACATGCAGGTTACTAGACCAAAGCGTCTGCAAGACATTGGCAATATTGCTAAAAAAACTAAAAATAATAATAAAATGAAAGGCGGGCACCTTTCCGCTGACAGATGTTCTAACTGGAAGAGGCCTGATAGTGACAGTTCCATTCAAAGCTTCCTCAAGAACATTGGCAGAAATTGTGGTCTTTATATGGACACCAACTTACTAAGATTCAAGGACAGTGAGGAACTAAAAAAAGATGAACATTAAAAAAGAAAACAGATTATTCTCACACATCAATCACCTGAACAGTGGTGCAAACATTGTATTGACCGTTCCGAGATTAGACAAGTCAATTTCCATATCCAAGCCATCAGCATCAAGACCCTGACTAATTTAACAATCAATTATTAAACTCACCGGAAAGGATGAAATTTCAAGAGTTGAAAAGAGAGTAGATAATGACCAATAAGGATGTGGAAGAAAAAGAGACTGGTCTTCAAAAACCCTGCATAAATATTGACGTTCATATTCATATTTTAGTTTAAACAATAAAATGCTGCAAAAGCTATTTTTATTTCATTGTACAACTCTCAGTACTCGTACATTCCAAAAGCTAATAAGGGTTGATTTGATTAAAAATTGAAGAGCATTTTGAGCTCTAAACAAAGAATAAATTCAGTGCGAAAGAATAAACATTAAAATGAAAAACCGAATAATTAAAATAGATGCATGGAAATCCTTCAATACAACTTTAGCTTCTCTAAGCAAAGACTGGCTTTGAAGACTGCAAGACGGAAAGGAAATTTCCAAATAGTGCACAAAAAGCAAAGACAATCATCAACATACAGCATTTGAGCATACTTCTATGATAGAAGTGCTACTTTGCATTTTAGCAACAAAGTACAAACACAGTAATGTTACCAGAACTGATATTGATATCAGTCGATCAAAGAAAATATATAGATAAAAGAGTCTCAATTCGTTTGATTGAGCTTGTTGGGAAGATATTTTCATACACTTCTATAGCAAAAAATCAAAATAGAGCATAAAATAAGTGAATAAAAATTTCCAAAAAGCAGTAGAGTAAATTAGAGGAAAGGCAGATACCGCACATTTATCATGGGATTGGTTAGAAGAAACCCACCTCAAAGCCAGATGTATCATATTGCCTTCTTTTCTTTGGGTCAGACAAAATGTTGTCAGCATATGCAGCCTCTTTGAACACCTCAGGAGCTTCAGGGTTGTCAACATTCTTGTCGGGATGATACCTGCCCATATTCAAAAATGCATGTCACAGCTTCAGGGTTGTCGACATTCTTGTCGGGATGATACCTGCCCATATTCAAAAATGCATGTCACCTGCATAACAAGTATTCAAAAATCATCTAAAAATCGAAGATAGTATATGAAGTGTCAAAACTATTATATATGGTAGTCAGTGTTGGGCTTTGACGAGCTTTGACGGGACATCTTGAACGAAAAATAAAAGTAGCGGAAATGAAAATGTTAAGATGGACATGTGAACATACTAAGATGGATAGGACTGGAAAGGAATGCATTCGAGGGAAAATTGGAGTGACTCCGATTAACCAGAAGATTGCTGATATTAGATTAAGATGGTTTAGACATGTTAGAAGAAGGCCTAAGGATGCACCTGATCATAGGGTAAGCTTAATGATTAATTCACTTATTAAAAGAGAAAGAGGTAGAGGTAGACCTAAAAGGACTCTTAAACAAATCATTCAAAATGATCTTGTTGTAAATGGTTTCAATGCAAATATGGTCTTCAATAGAGCTAATTGGCGACGTTTGATCCATGTATCTGGCCTCATTTAATTGGGTTTAAGGCTTGTTGGTTATTATTGGTGTTGTGGTCTAATTTTTGAATTGCACCTCTAGCAAATATAAATGTACAACAGTGTTGTTGAATTGGGAAAAGGAAAAGGAAAAGGTAATGCTCAACTAATTTATAGTAGAAGATAAAGGTGATACCAAAATCAATGAAATATCAAGCTACCAGAAAAAACAACTAAAAACCTGAAGAAACAACCTGCAAATCTGAAAATTAAAAAAAATGGTTGAACATTCCCTGTTGATGAAGTGCGCCTTTTTCAGGGGCTCGTAGAAGCCCATTTATTGCACTGAACCTTTCTCCTTGATTTTAGGAATAAAGGAAGGTCCATAAATAAGTTTTCAGTATATGGAGAGATCACTGGATTTCAAATGGGAATCTATTCAGAGAATTTTAAGTGTAACATTAAGAAAATAAAATTTTACAAACGAATACCCATTGTAGACATAGGAAAACTCAGAAACGCAAGAATACACATGAAATGAATCATCCCGACCCAGAAAATTTTATTTCAAACATTGATGCAAAAGAGATCAAAACTCAAATTGATTTAAGCTACGGAAGTCTATGCAGTTGTTTTATTTCTCAAAGAGTAAAAAGGGAAACCAATTTCCTTCATGCATTTGTATAAGGCGGAAAGGAACTCGTATGTACCGTATAAGAACCCAAATTTACGATGAAAATACTTGTTTACAGTAACATACTTGAGCGCAAACTTTCTATATGTAGTTTTGATTACTTGATCGGATGAATCCCTGGGCACGCCCAAAACCTCGTGAGGATCTCGCCGCAGTGGAGGATCCGAAGTGCCATCCAACTTCGAACCCATTTATTATTTGTAGAACAGGCTACCTGCAGAGCTTCGAATTTTGAATTTATTCTAAGGCTAAACTCTCCTAATCACCTTCATCAAATTGAACCCACGAGCACTTGTGCCCGGTTGTCTAAGAAGTTTCGATTCCATCTTCACAAACACGAGCAAAAACGAAGCCCGATAAATCAAGATTTTCACCGAACTCAAAGCATCGGGTCGCCCTTTCCTCGGGAAAACGCGATATTCAATCACACAGCAGAACGGAAAACGCATGCTCTGATCGCTTAGCCCTCGTTTGGCAGCGCTCGAAAATAAAAGATAAGAGACGATTGAAATCCGTTTCTTCTGTTTGGCTAGGTCAAAATGTCCGAAATAAATGCACGTCGGAGAAAATTTCTCCCCTAACGGCGTTTTCTTCGCGTTTTGAATAGTTCCAAAATCAGGACGATTCGGGCGAAAACCCTCTCCCATTTTGATATTTTATAAATTCTCCATATTATTCATTTTAGATATTTTATAAATTCTCCATATTATCCATAAAAATATTATAATCAGGTACCGTAGATATTCCATAAATTCTCCATATCATCTTTTATCATTTAATTTTTTTATGTTATGATTATTTTGTTATGTTGTGATTATTATCTCTACACGACGTTGAATTGTTTCTTTATTCATGTTTAAGTTTTAAAACTGTTTGAAATACTTAAGAAATATCTGGTGAACTACATGCATTATTGTAATATTTTTCTTGATAATTTATATTTGACCGTTCTAATGAGAAATAAAATATATTTGGTTGATAAATTCAAAGTTGTGGTACGTTGAATTTCATAAAAAAATGTTTGCCTTATTCATGGCTATACTATTTTCTTAAATTGATATTTATATAAATGAACATATTTTTAATTATTAATAATAACAACAAAGAATATTCTCATGAATTTCTAAATATTTTTTTTCAACGTAATTTATAAATAACGATTTTTCTGAGTTCAACATGATTTATAAGTAATGATAACAATCAAATATGTTTTTGATAATGTGTATATAAATAATTTTGATTATAACTAATTATGTGTATATAAATAATCATAAACAATTAATAAATAATTTTGATTATAGATAATTATGATTATCTTGAATTAATAGTTTATATAAATAATTTTGAATTAATACATATTTTGAATTAATAACTTTGAATTAATAATTGTTAGTAGTTATTTTGAATTAATAATTCTTTGAATTAATAATCTTGAACTTATAATTTTGATTACCTTGAATTAATAATTTTGAATTAATAAATTATATAAATAATTTTGATTATCTTTAATTAATTTTTTTAAATTTTTAAACTTGCATTAAAATATATTCGTAGTTTCATGTTTATCTAATTTTGATGATACAAAAGATAATAATTGATTGAAATCAAAATTATTGGTTTTTGATTTGTTATAAAAAAGGTAATAAAAATACATTTTTTTAAAAAAAGTTTTTTTGTGTCATTTAACATAGATTATTGATATTGGGAAAACATGGTGGCAGGTGGTGTCTGTGGGGATCTAATATATGGTTATTTTTTATTTTGAGCAAATATGTCATTTAATCCTGTGTGTATGTGTTATTTTTTTAACAAAAGTTATTTGTGTTATTTTCATCAAAACAGTTTCATTTTCTTTTCTTTTAAAAATTGTCACCAAATGTGACAGAGAGAAATCCAAATCATTTCTTTTCTTTTATTAGGTTATTGATCCAAACACAAAGAGAGAAATCACAATCATTTCTTTTCTTTTCCTTTTACTTTATAAACTATCAAATAATTTCTTTTCTTTTACTAAAATCTCACCAAACACAGTGTTAGGGCGTGGTCGCGGGTGACATGTCCGGACAACGGTTTATTTGCAAAAAAAATTGTAGCATTGCCACACCGTTGTACCAAAACTATGTATATCTAATTTATCTCGTAAATTTTGATTTAGTTTAATAATTTAATGTTATAAATAAGCATCAAAATTTTAAAAAATATTAATACATCAAACTCCCAAAATTCAATTAAATTTTAGTCGATTTCAGCTTTTTTTACCTAAAAATCATTTATTGGATTAATCATGTTATTAATATTATCAAGTTGTCATGGTTTAAAATCGTGTCCATGTGTCCAAAAATTGTAACATTTCGAATTTTAGTATGATTTCTTTTTCCAATTTTCATATGTCCTAATTGAATAACTTGTTTCTACGTGCAATATGATTTTAAAGTAAATAGTGTTTGATTTAATTAACATATAATATTACAATATAAAATGAAATAAATATTATTATCACATGAAACATATACGGGTCATGATTATAAAAAACACAAGTGTGCAGTAAATATAAGTAAATAAGAAGGATACAAGCTTAAAACACCATCTCTCACGGTCTCCCATGAATATCATATCATCAGGTATAATTGTAAAATGAATGCAAAATATTATAAATATAATACACATTTAGATAAAGAAATAAGTGGTTTAGATGAGTATGGTATATGTATGGAAGGGTGTGTGAGTATATATGGTCAATGCATATATATAGTTGTTGGCTATATAGTCTCGGTGTATGTTCATTGGGTATGGTCATTGGAAATAGAGTCAATCGGTCCAATGTCATTAAACATACAACAGTTTGGTATTGTTGATACGTGATCACTATGTGTAACCCATTGGTTAAAGATAAAAAGAGATGTTAAACATTAGAAAAAATATATTTGATACAAATAAATAAACAATTATCATTTAAGAAACAATTACATAATGATAAGAAATAACGTTATAACTATTCATTGCATATTAAATAGTTTTCATTATAAAAAAATTGTTTTTCAACACATTATGTGCCTTTATTTAAAAGCTAATTTTTTTATTTTTATAGTTTGAATTTAATGAAATTGATTTCATATTTGGAACCATGACATTTTGAAGTGATCTTGGGTTGATGATTGTATTTGTTGTCACTTGTTCTTGTTATCATTGTCAATGTCATTATGCAAAGGTGATGATGCGGGTGGTTGAGAGTGTACCCACCCATTACATGGAGATTGAAGGTGTTGCCCATTAATTATGGGCAAAGGAGAATCATGATGTTACCATTGTTATATAAAGAGGGACTCACATGTTGGCAACAAAAGTTGGAAGTGTTCGCTGCTTTGGAACAGTTGGTCAAATAGGTTCTCAAGAGCATCCCATATACATCAGATGATTGATGAGTTGATATTTATGGAGGAACGTGACAGGTGCTGAAGGAGGAGTTCAAGTACTGTCTACAATAGTTTGGAATAACAAAAGTGATGGCTATGGTGAACAACTTAAGAGTTATTGTAATCAATGTTAAAAAGGTTAACTGGTTGGAGTTTGAAGACCCAAGGAATTGAAAGAAGGTCATCATAGTGTGCTACTACAGATGACTGCTAAAATCAGTGATAAAACACACTTGGGTGCAGTTTTAGGTCAATTAAAATCATGTGTGCAATGTGCAACTTTGACAAAGAGGTGTGTTTATATACTACCAAAGATTTTCGAAATCATTTTGAAGTGTTTGAGAAAGTTTCATAAATTACCAAAGGCGTTATGAAGTGTTTGTGGATGGTCGAGAACGACTGGAGATGGACTGGGGGAGCCCTAGTTTAAAATAAAGGAAATCGGGAAGAATATGCCCAAGTCCAAGTTCCACATATGTGAAACCATGTAGCTGAATGCACAATGTACATTAATTCTAGAAACATAGGTAAATCCACATAGTCGAAGTTACCACACATGCAAATGTTTGCATACGTGAAACTCGCCATAGTCAAATTTAATGACGTAGCCAAATGCCTCACGCATGGGGTTTCTATAGCATATTCGAACTTCACGTAGTTGAGGTCCGCTACGTATCTGAATAAAGCTCCACGTATCTGAATAAAATCCCACATAGGAAAACCAGCACATGGGGCACTACTTATCCAAATTTGGATAAGTGAAGCTGTAACATCCCAGGTAAATAAAGAATAAAGAATTTTCATATTTATTAATATTTACGAATTAAATATTAATTTTATTTTAAAGGGGTTGCTATGTTCGATAGCGTACCCAATACGCAACGATGAGTTTCTTTGAAACTTACGTAGCACACTAGTAATAAAATAATATTATTTTAAATGTTAGATAACAAGTAGCCATTGTACTGGCGGGAATGGATAGAAATAACTAAAATATGATTAGATATGTTTTTAAATGTTTATACATTTACCCAATAAAAGATAAAGGCTTAAAATACGGAAAGAGTTCAATTTTAGGGCATATATACTCTAATTTTCACTAAAGGTTCACTTATCACCTTTTAATGGTGAACCGTCATTAAATATAGTTTTGATCACTCTTATACTTTATTTTGGACCAAATATAACTCTTCTTTAGAATCGGGACATCAAAATTTACTTTGTGTAAATTTTTGGTACCTTTCTGATAAAGTTCTTTTTTTATGAATAGTGTAAAATGTTGTATTTTAATTCAAAACCTCTTTTTAATCTAAATTATTTATATTATTAGATTATTATTTTAATTGGTTTTAAAGTGAAATTAGAAAATATTTTTACCAGTTAATCCAATGGTGGTCATTGGAATCAATTTCACTTTGAATTTGGACTTAAACTGGTGTCAATCTTTTGATACTTATTGTTTCACAAAAACACGCTATTTGTCATGACAACGAGAATTAATTATTAAATTAATTAATTTGACTTATATGTTTTGAATTTTGTAAAATGGACTTCATTTTTGAATTCGGAATATCAAATATAGCTTAGGGTGAATTTTTGGTAATTTTCTGAAAAACTTCAATTTTTGATGAATAGTGAAACCACTAAGTGGTAATCAAGCAAACTGATTTTTCAGTTAAATGAAAGTTTACCACTAATGTGTATTGAATTTTGAAAATCCGACATACATGGTTGTCATTAAGAAGTAAAGTGTGGTTCAATGAGATTAAAATAATTTTTTGGTGAATAGTAACTTTTTTTCATTAATCGCGATTAGAGGTAATTAGTGTAGTTTAAGGTAAAAATGGTATTATAAGAATGTGAAAACACCATGACACTTGTCCTACACCTATTGGGTGAGTCATGGCCGACCAAGACAAGCCATGAGCCAACTTGGGGACCCCATGGAGCCACTTTAGTTGGAAAATGACATTAATATATTTTTATTTAATGTTAAAGTGAAAATGACACTAACATAAATTGTTTTACTAATATAATTTTTGAGTGGGGTTATACAAGTCCAAATTTTGATTATAAATAGTCATTGAAAATCTAAAAAGATTTCCTACATCATAGTATTTTTTTTTATAATTTTTAGACATTAAATAAATTAAATTATATATGACATAATAATGATGTAGCGATGACATCATTATTTGACGATTTAAATAAAATGGAAAGATAATGAAAAATCTAAAACCTACACATGGCCAAAACCAATTGGATGAGTGGATTTAGAACCCTTATCACCTTATCCATGAATTATATCAATGTGGGACCTTTTAAAACCGAAACACATTTTCAAATAAAGTAATATTTCTTTACTTTCCAAAAGTGCCCCTCCTCTCCTCTTATAAAAGGCCCCCACCTCTACCTCATTTCACACACTTCTCAAGCCTTTGGATCGGCCAAACCCTTCCCAATTACTCTCTCCACATCCCTCTCCTCATCCTAGAGGATTCCCTTTGGGCAGAATCCTTTCAAAGGAAGCCTTTAGGCTCAAATCAAAAGGGAGTTACACTTTTAAAGGTAATTCATTCTCTCTTGTTCATTTGTTTTATTTTGCTTGTCCAACCCTCTAAACTCTTTTTATTTACTTATTTTGTAACAACACCAGTATCTTCAATATACTAGAATGTTTTTATAATATTTATTTGAGCTACACTCTCACACAACTACATCAAATGGTTAAAGAACATACGGTTTCCGTGGATGGCGAAATTCTGCCTCCCGAAACGATGATTGTTCAATACTCATTTAACACCTTCAAGGGTGGCCATTGTGATGTCACTATTTTTATATATGATATATAATATGTTTATGTTTTCTTTAAGCTTCTGTATTTTTCATTTTTGGCATACCTTTATGGTTTCCATTATGGGTAAACACGATATCTTCATTTAAGGAAGTGCGGACTACCGCCCCCTAAAAGTGATGTGATTCGTTAATGCCATATGTGGGACGTGTAAAGGATGGATTTAAAGTTATTATATATGATGTTATACTGGAATTATAATATACCTCTATATCATTATTATTTCTTTCCATTAAAGTATGAGATAGAAATGAAAGTAGCGTTCATGCGTACGTACGGCTTACCGTCTCCATGAACGGTGCATTTCATTTCTTATCCCCAAATGTAATGTACTATTAAAATTACATGTATATAATGTATATATATAATTAATGATATATCTAAATGATGAATATAATTCTGGAATTAAAATATACATACCTCTCATTTAGTTTTAATTCCACTAATATGACAAAGAAATGAAAGTAGCGTTCATGCGTACGTACGGCTTACCGTCTCCATGAACGGTGCATTTCATTTCTTACCCCTAAATGATTATGTAATATTATAAATACATGTATATGCTGGATATATATGATACATATTATATCCAAATCGGGAATTTCATTCTGGATATAAAGAACTTTTGACCACATGAACAACATGTAATTGTAAGAAGTCAACTTTCGACTTAAGAACCAAATATTGACAAAATAAACATTATTAACTTAAATGGTTACATAATGTTTATAACATGGAAATAAGTGATATAAAAAGAATAATGAACTTTAAAAAGGTTCTTAATCAAGTATAAATTAACTCAAGTTTATTATTCAGGACGTTAAAGAACGATCGAGTCAAGTCGGACCCAAGGTAAGGGACTTCGTCTCAATCTCCTTTCATTGAGGCATATTTCATTTTATACACAACTTTCTTTTATACGGTGTATAAACTCCTTTGACTTTTACTTTTATACAAAAGGAATCTTTTTCTACGAAGCGTTTTACTAAACGACAAAAAGGAATGTTTTTTTTAACGTACGCGGTGACAACGACTTTTTCCGCCGCCGCGAGTATTATTTGATCTTTGGCTTTCTCAACAAGCCGTAATGTTTTTAGAATAAAATAAATACCATATACTCTTTTATGTATTTTGGTATTGAAAATGGTTTTGGAAAAATGATTCTATTATGTCAATATATTTATGATATATTGTGATTGAAATGTGGAAATGTTATCATTCCTTTATATTGGTTTTATATTTTATGATTTTATACTGGTACTTGGACATTTTAACGGGTGGTTACGTTATAAACCATATGACGGGTGGTGCCGTGAATACCAGGACGGGTGGTTACGTTATAACCTCCAATGCATTGGGTATGGAAGTCGGCCGTATGGCTATTCCATTAAGTATGTATGGAAATTGGCCGTATGGCTATTCCATTAAGTGATATGTGTGGAAGTCAACCGTATGGTTATTCCACTTAAGTATTTTTATGTCCCAAGTTACCTTTATATATTCTATGTGTTCTTTATATGGGTTTTATGGTAATACTTTGGTTACAAAAAGGTAAGTAATGATACTTTATTCAGTGAAGAGTTTTTACTACTTCATGAGGGTGAAGGTATTACTTTGATATAGTATACATGGTTTACTTGATGTTTGAAAAACTAACAGTTTTCATTCTCTTTGTATCCCTTACTGAGCTTTTAATGCTCACCCCAAGTTTTTTGAAATGTTTTTCACAGGACTTAAAGTGGAATAAGGTCAAGGATGAGATCAAAGGGAATGTCATGCTATCTAAAACATGGAATCTAGACATCTTTCTTTTTAAGAGTTTTTATTTTATGGAGACTTAGTAGAAGTGTCTACTTTGTAATCTTTTAAGATGTAATAGTTATGTTCTAATTCTCTAAAACTCTAAACCTGAAAAGATCCTCAATGTGAATTATTCATTTAATTCAATATTAAGTAAGGTTTAAGGCTGGGGACTTATAGTTGGTATCAAAGGTCGGTTTAGACAACTTTAGGAGTTAGAAAAGTGTTAAATTATAATATGATTGAAATGATATAGCATTTATGGATTACCATGTTGCTTCGCCTAAGATATTTCTGTGTTCAGAATGGTTTTCCGCAGAGGAAACAAAGCAGCTATGTTGGGATGACATCTGGAGGAAGATAACCTTCCAAATCAGCAACCTGAGATGGTCGGAATTGGAACTGAACAGTTTGTTGCAGTAATGACACAGTTGACTCAGGCTATAAATGGTGGTGGTATCCATGCACGAGATCAGCCAGATCAACCGCAGAGGAACATGTCAGTGGTGGAATATTTCATGAGGCAACATCCCCCATCATTCAGAGGATCATCTGACCCTGTGCAAGCTGAAGGGTGGATTAAAGCACTGGAGAAGATTTTTGATGTCATGGGGTGTTCATAACATCAAAAGGTTAGTCTTGTTGTTTACCGTTTTGAGGGTGAAGCTGATCAGTGGTGGTCGATGGTGAAAAATATAAGGGATAGTGATGAGATTGAGGATCTTCACTGGGACGAATTCAAAGGTATGTTTCTTGAGAAATATTTTCCTAAGGTGGTTCGTCTTAGGATGAAAAAACAGTTCCTAGAATTGAGGCAGGAGGATGATTTAGTGGCTGCTTATGAAGAAAAATTCACTCGATTGGCAAGGTATGCTCCAAACTTCATACGAGATCTTGATAGTAAAATAATCCGTTTTTACTCAGGGTTAAAGCCAAAGTATCGAAGGGATTTATCTTCTCGTGAGTTCAAAAGTTATGAAAAACTTGTTCGATGTGCGGAGAAGGTGGAAATGGAGTTTGCCGATGATCAGGTGTTCTATAACAAACAACAGAATAAGAGATCTAGTTGGCAGGAAAAGGGGAAGAATTCATCAAAGAAGCAAGGAGGTAAGAAAACCAAATATCCATCCTGTGAGAAGTGTGGTAAAATGCATCCTGGAGAATGTTTATCCAAGTCTGGTAAGTGCTTTCGGTGTGGTAAGTCTGGTCATATTGCTCGTAACTGTAAGGAAGATGATCAAGCAGGAAATGAAAAGCCAACGGTAAGATGTTTTAAGTGTAATGAAATGGGTCATTATGCAAACGAGTGTCCAACGAAGAACTCAACTGGGGGAATGCAGCCAGACTACAAGCAGAAAGGGGTGTTGAAATCCTTTGCAACAACTTCAGCAGATGTTGGGCCATCGAATGAAGTGGTATCAGCTCCAGGGAGCTCAGTATTTTTCGAAGATTGACTTGAGGTCGGGGTACCATCAGTTGAAAGTAAAAGAAGCAGACGTTCCGAAGACTGCGTTCCGTACTAGATATGGCCATTATGAATTTGTAGTTATGCCTTTTGGGTTAACCAATGCACCTTCTGTATTCATGGACCTTATGAATAAAATTTTCCACGAGTTCTTGGATAAGTTTGTGTTTGTGTTTTGAGGTTTGTGAAGAGGTTATGTGTGCCTTGTGATTCACAGTTGAAGAGTGAGTTGTTTTTCATCCTGGCAGTACTAAGATGTACAGAGGTCTGCGGGAGTATTACTGGTGGGATGGAATGAAAAGAGACATTGCTGATTTTACTGTGAAGTGTTTGACATGTCAACAGGTTAAAGCAGAGCAGCAGTTACCGAAAGGGATGCTTCAGCCTTTACCAGTGCCAGAGTGGAAATGGGAAAACATATCCATGGACTTTGTTGAGGGATTACCGAGGACATCTCGAGGTAATAATGCAATCTGGGTTATTGTTGATCGCTTGACCAAATCTGCTCATTTCCTTTCTATATGAGATACTTTCTCTCTAGATCAACTTTCTCGTTTGTATCTTAAAGAGATAGTCAGGTTACATGGAGTTCCTCTCTCCATTGTATCGGATCGTGATCCCAGGTTTACTTCTAACTTTTGGAAAGGCCTTCAGAAGTGGTTGGGTACTGAATTAAATTTTAGTACAGCTTTTCATCCTCAATCAGATGGGCAGTCAGAACGAACAATTCAGACATTGGAGTATATGCTACGAGCTTGTTCTATGGATTATCAGGGAAGTTGGGACCAACATTTTTCTTTGGTTGAGTTTTCTTACAATAACAGTTTTCATTCCAGTATACAGATGGCACCATTTGAGGCATTATATGGGAAGCGGTGTCGAACTCCAACTTTCTGGGATGAAGTGGGTGGAAGGAAGTTGATGGGAACAGAATTGGTAGAAGAGATGGCAGAAAAAGTTCAGCTGATTCAGAAACACATGAGAACAGCTCAGAGCAGGCAGAAGAGTTATGCGGATAACCGGAGGAAGGATCTATCTTTCGAGGTAGGTGATCATGTTTTTCTCAAGGTTTCTCCTTGGAAAAGTGTGATGAGATTTGGTAAGAAATGAAAGTTGAGTCCATGGTTGGTTGGACCATACGAAATTCTGGAGAGAGTTGGATCAGTTGCATACCGAGTGGCTTTACCTCCGAGTTTATCTCAGGTACACAATGTTTTTCACGTTTCAATGATGAGAAAGTATATGCCAGATACATCTCATGTTTTGAGTCCAGTGGTAGTTTAGCTGGAAGAGAACCTATCTTATGAAGAACAACCAGTCCAGATTCTTGACCACAGGGTGCAGGTGTTACGGAATAAGGTGATTCATCAGGTAATGGTTTTGTGGAAAAACCATGTGATTTAAGAGGCAACGTGGGAATCTGAAAATGCTATGAGGGATAAATACCCCCACTTATTTTGATAAGTGAATAAAATTGCGAGGACGCAATTCCCAAAAGGGGGGAAGGATGTAACATCCCAGGTAAATAAAGAATAAAGAATTTTCATATTTATTAATATTTACGAATTAAATATTAATTTTATTTTAAAGGGGTTGCTATGTTCGATAGCGTACCCGATACGCAACGATGAGTTTCTTTGAAACTTACGTAGCACACTAGTAATAAAATAATATTATTTTAAATGTTAGATAACAAGTAGTCATTGTACTGGTGGGAATGGATAGAAATAACTAAAATATGATTAGATATGTTTTTAAATGTTTATACATTTACCCAATAAAAGATAAAGGCTTAAAATACGGAAAGAGTTCAATTTTAGGGCATATATACTCTAATTTTCACTAAAGGTTCACTTATCACCTTTTAATGGTGAACCGTCATTAAATATAGTTTTGACCACTCTTATACTTTATTTTGGACCAAATATAACTCTTCTTTAGAATCGGGACATCAAAATTTACTTTGTGTAATTTTTTGGTACCTTTCTGATAAAGTTCTTTTTTTTATGAATAGTGTAAAATGTTGTATTTTAATTCAAAATCTCTTTTTAATCTAAATTATTTATATTATTAGATTATTATTTTAATTGGTTTTAAAGTGAAATTAGAAAATATTTTTACCAGTTAATCCAATGGTGGTCATTGGAATCAATTTCACTTTGAAATTGGACTTAAACTGGTGTCAATCTTTTGATACTTATTGTTTCACAAAAACACGCTATTTGTCATGACAGCGAGAATTAATTATTAAATTAATTAATTTGACTTATATGTTTTGAATTTTGTAAAATGTACTTCATTTTTGAATTCGGAATATCAAATATAGCTTAGGGTGAATTTTTGGTAATTTTCTGAAAAACTTCAATTTTTGATGAATAGTGAAACCACTAAGTGGTAATCAAGCAAACTGATTTTTCAGTTGAATGAAAGTTTACCACTAATGTGTATTGAATTTTGAAAATCCGACATACATGGTTGTCATTAAGAAGTAAAATGTGGTTCAATGAGATTAAAATAATTTTTTGGTGAATAGTAACTTTTTTTCATTAATCGCGATTAGAGGTAATTAGTGTAGTTTAAGGTAAAAATGGTATTATAAGAATGTGAAAACACCATGACACTTGTCCTACACCTATTGGGTGAGTCATGGCCGACCAAGACAAGCCATGGGACAACTTGGGGACCCCATGGAGCCACTTTAGTTGGAAAATGACATTAATATATTTTTATTTAATGTTAAAGTAAAAATGACACTAACATAAATTGTTTTACTAATATAATTTTTGAGTGGGGTTATACAAGTCCAAATTTTGATTATAAATAGTCATTGGAAATCTAAAAAGATTTCCTACATCATAGTATTTTTTTTATAATTTTTAGACATTAAATAAATTAAATTATATATGACATAATAATGATGTAGCGATGACATCATTATTTGACGATTTAAATAAAATGGAAAGATAATGAAAAATCTAAAACCTACACATGGACAAAACCAATTGTATGAGTGGATTTCGAACCCTTATCACCTTATCCACGAATTATATCAATGTGGGACCTTTTAAAACCGAAACACATTTTCAAATAAAGTAATATTTCTTTTATTTTCCAAAAGTGCCCCTCCTCTCCTCTTATAAAAGGCCCCCACCTCTACCTCATTTCACACACTTCTCAAGCCTTTGGCTCGGCCAACCCCTGCCCAATTACTCTCTACACATCCCTATCCTAATCCTAGAGGATTCCCTTTGGGCATAATCCTTTCAAAGGAATCCTTTAGGCTCAAATCAAAAGGGAGTTACACTTTTAAAGGTAATTCATTCTCTCTTGTTCATTTGTTTTATTTTGCTTCTCCAACCCTCTAAACTCTTTTTATTTACTTCTTTTGTAACAACACCAGTATATTAAATATACTAGGATGTTTTTATAATATTTATTTTAGCTACACTCTCACACAACTACACCAAATGGTTAAAGAACATACGGTTTCCGTGGATGGCGAAATTCTGCCTCCCGAAACGATGATTGTTCAATACTCATTTAACACCTTCAAGGGTGGCCATTATGATGTCACTATTTTTATATATGATATATAATATGTTTATGTTTTCTTTAAGCTTCTGTATTTTTCATTTTTGGCATACCTTTATGGTTTCCATTATGGGTAAACACGATATCTTCATTTAAGGAAGTGCGGACTACCGCCCCCTAAAAGTGATGTGATTCGTTAATGCCATATGTGGGACGTGTAAAGGATGGATTTAAAGTTATTATATATGATGTTATACTGGAATTATAATATACCTCTATATCATTATTATTTCTTTCCATTAAGGTATGATATAGAAATGAAAGTAGCGTTCATGCGTACGTACGGCTTACCGTCTCCATGAACGGTGCATTTCATTTCTTATCCCCAAATGTAATGTACTATTAAAATTACATGTATATAATGTATATATATAATTAATGATATATCTAAATGATGAATATAATTCTGGAATTAAAATATACATACTTTTCATTTAGTTTTAATTCCACTAATATGACAAAGAAATGAAAGTAGCGTTCATGCGTACGTACGGCTTACCGTCTCCATGAACGATGCATTTCATTTCTTACCCCTAAATGATTATGTAATATTATAAATACATGTATATTCTGGATATATATGATACATATTATATCCAAATCAGGAATTTCATTCTGGATATAAAGAACTTTTGACCACATGAACAACATGTAATTGTAAGAAGTCAACTTTCGACTTAAGAACCAAATATTGACAAAACAAACATTATTAACTTAAATGGTTACATAATGTTTATAACATGGCAATAAGTGATATAAAAATAATAATGAACTTTAAAAAGGTTCTTAATCAAGTATAAATTAACTCAAGTTTATTATTCAGGACGTTAAAGAACGATCGAGTCAAGTCGGGCCCAAGGTAAGGGACTTCGTCTCAATCTCCTTTCATTGAGGCATATTTCGTTTTATACACAACTTTATTTTATACGGTGTATAAACTCCTTTGACTTTTACTTTTATACAAAAGGAATCTTTTTCTACGAAGCGTTTTACTAAACGACAAAAAGGAATGTTTTTTTAACGTACGCGGTGACAACGACTTTTTCCGCCGCCGCGAGTATTATTTGATCTTTGGATTTCTCAACAAGCCGTAATGTTTTTAGAATAAAATAAATACCATATACTATTTTATGTATTTTGGTATTGAAAATGGTTTTGGAAAAATGATTCTATTATGTCAATATATTTATGATATATTGTGATTGAAATGTGGAAATGTTATCATTCCTTTATATTGGTTTTATATTTTATGATTTTATACTGGTACTTGGACATTTTAACGGGTGGTTACGTTATAAACCATATGACGGGTGGTGCCGTGAATACCAGGACGGGTGGTTACATTATAACCTCCAATGCATTGGGTATGGAAGTCGGCCGTATGGCTATTCCATTAAGTATGTATGGAAATTGGCCGTATGGCTATTCCATTAAGTGATATGTGTGGAAGTCAACCGTATGGTTATTCCACTTAAGTATGTTTATGTCTCAAGTTACCTTTATATATTCTATGTGTTCTTTATATGGGTTTTATGGTAATACTTTGGTTACAAAAAGGTAAGTAATGGTACTTTATTCAGTGAAGAGATTTTACTACTTCATGAGGGTGAAGGTATTACTTTGATATAGTATACATGGTTTACTTGATGTTTCAAAAACTAACAGTTTTCATTCTCTTTGTATCCCTTACTGAGCTTTTTATGCTCACCCCAAGTTTTTCGAAATGTTTTTCACAGGACTTAAAGTGGAATAAGGTCAAGGATGGGATCAAGGGAATGTCATGCTATCTAAAACATGGAATCTAGACATCTTTCTTTTTAAGAGTTTTTATTTTATGGAGACTTAGTAGAAGTGTCTACTTTGTAATCTTTTAAGATGTAATAGTTATGTTCTAATTCTCTAAAACTCTAAACCTGAAAAGATCCTCAATGTGAATTATTCATTTAATTCAATATTAAGTAAGGTTTAAGGCTGGGGCCTTATAGAAGCACTGCATATGGGATTCACGTAAGGGAATTTGAATACTCATTGGGTGAAAATTTTAGACTTTCTGGAATTAATATTATGAAGAAGAAATCTTTTTACGGATGATATTGAAGTTGACTGTCAATGATTTAAACATTACAAACATATTGAAGGGTGTGTGATCCATGATCTAATAAAAAGAGGAGTTGATATTCATCCATGGAAAGGGAAGATCAAAGCAACATGAACATGGGAGTTCCCAAAACTATTTAATTCGGAGGGAAATACAAATTCGATGATTCTTGTTTTGTGCATTCAAGATCGAGACATCATGAAGCTTATTTAAGCCATGATTCAAGCTTGTTTTGAGAGTATTAAAATGAGGAGAACCACTACATGTATTTCTTGATTGTAGAAAATGAAATTATTGAGTTTTCAAGAATAATATAGATGAAGAATCATCAAACCTCAAGTTGTTGTTCATCAAAGACTATGTTATTTAGATATGTTGTTGTCTGAGTGTTTGTGAGTGATTGAGATTCAAGTATGATGATTTTCCCAAGACTTGAGAAATGTGA
The DNA here is from genome assembly GCA_963277665.1 of Viscum album. Lineage (NCBI taxonomy): Eukaryota > Viridiplantae > Streptophyta > Magnoliopsida > Santalales > Viscaceae > Viscum > Viscum album. Next base: position 53,637 of record CAUJRU010001921.1, on the reverse strand, counting down.
AGAGTTCCATATTTTATGAATCTATAAAAGAATAACTGTTGTGTGTTACCATTAATGAAGAAAAAGGCCAACTCGTAGATCAGTGTGTTGTATGATTCATCTACAATCGTGAAAAATGATTCAAGTTGTGGATTTCAGTTGAGTATTTTTTCAGAGTTTGATAAGATGAAGTGCATAAAGGTATTTGAGTAAATCAACATGGAACCACTTTCCTGGATGAGGTTATTTTTTAGATAATGGTGCAAAAAAGCGGTACTTCCTAAAGTGGTTATTTCATGATAGCGCTTTTTACTAGCATAATAAAAAGCATTCCTCATTCTCTATATGAGTAAATTGATTGCGATGGGAGCCATTCAATGCTCTTAAATGAATCCTCCCATGCATGTGAGAAATTGAGGAAATTGTAACAACCCGGACTCTAGAAACCCATAGTTGATAGTTATATTACAATATTGATGCAAAGCACTAGAGTTCTTGAAGGGTCTAGAAACTTAGTAGTTGTGGAAGACTTTATATATATACATACACATTATATTTGAAAACATAAGATACAACATGAACACGTTGTGAGAAAATGATTATCCCTTCCATTATATCCTTGAAAATCACACATAGTTCTCCTCTAGGTTTCCTAAGGAAAGGAAAACAAATAAGGACGATCTCATATGCTCAGTTAGGAGTAGCATGCAACAGAAGCCATCATTGTTAGATATGCATTATATATATATAATATGATATTATACATATAAAGTGTATATTTAATTACATGGATGTGATGCATGTATTATAATGCATGTATTAAATACATGCGATAATAAATATATATTTGATATATATTTATTTATCTCGAACGATTTTATTATCAGTTACAATCCATTATGAACGGATTCATTGGCTTGACCGCGCATTAAATAAGATTTAATAAATTATGGGAATAAATGTATATGGATACATTAATATGGCTGATGCATTTTCATTTAATGAAACACATCATGGATGACTATATAAAGGGGTGTGATTCCTCCTGTTGAAGACAAGCAATTATGAGTAAGCCTCTCGTTTCTCTCTTCCTCCCACACTGTTGTTCATTGTCTGAGATGAAGGTGTTAACACCGATTCAACATTCAATAATTCTCGTGATATGATCACTGATCCATTGGTCGGTGTACCCCCCTCATAGGTAGGGTGCTTTTGTTCACTGCTATGTGATCTTCATCAAGAATTCTCCTTCACTAAGGAAGAAGACTGATGTCATTGGAAATTTTTAGGTACATCGTTTATATAGTTTATTTATGCGTTGATTCTCAAAGATAGATCTGCCTACGTTTAGGTTATCTTTCGTTGCACATGGTCATGTGATGATTATACAAAACCCAATAGTTCTATCAGAGCAAAGGCTTCTTTGATGAATCAACACGTTTATTGATTTATGAAAAATACATTTCAATTATAAAATGAGATTTTTTAGCTTAGAAATAAATATGAAAAATTCATATATATTACTCTTATTTATGAAAATAAATAAAATATTTATTTTAATCAAGAGGATTCAATTTTGAATTAAATTATGTTATTTATAAATAGTTTATAAATAATGAAAAAGCTATTTTGAAATATTTATACAATTTTATAAAAGTGTTTTATAAATTAATTAGCTATAAAATGTGTATGGTTAATTAATGAATATTTTTTAATACCTCTTGACAAATTAAATGGCAGGGTTTATGATATAAAAATAAATGGTTTATTTAGAAATCATAAAAGGTGATTTATAAATAGTTTATAAATTCTAACATATATGATATTTAGATTATATAAAAATGTTTATATAATAGATATTGAATTATAAAATGTTTATAATTCATGAAATATCATATAAATTACATTTAATATAAAATGTGAAAGGATTCATATTGATAAGAATATAAAATGTTTATATTCTTGCTAATTTATAAAATTTTTATCATTAGCATTAATTTATAAATAGTTCATAAATGTATCATATGTTGAAAAATAAATAAATAAATTATTTATTAAATTTTCATAATATTCATGTTTAGTTCATAATTAATTAATTTGAAATTGTTCAAATTAAAGGGGCTTTATTTAGATATTATTTAAGCCACATTAAAAGGTGTTTTGATAATTTATATGATCAAGGTTTAAATTAAGTATATGATATTTAGATTATTTAAAAGGTTTACATAATAAAAATATAAATTGAAATAGTTTATAATTCCTATAATATCACACATTTAAAAGGAAATTTCATATTATGATAAATATGAAAGTGTTCATATTGGAATGAATATAAAGATTTTATATTCACTATTTTTGGAATGTCCATAACGTTAAAGTTGAAATTATAAAATTGTTTATAATTATCTTTTATTTATTAAATTGTTCATAAATGTTTATCTTGTGTTTAAATATTTGAATTTTTCATTTATTTAAAGGTTATTCCCAGTTATATTCATGGTTATAAATTGTTTATCTTATGAATAACTGTATTCCATAATTTATACGATGAATTGATTCTTGGATAGAGCCTTTCATATCATGCTATGTTTGATATCTTAAAATTTAGTTTTCATCTACCTTGAACTCACCTTTTTAATTTTAGTTATGAGCTTGAGAATAGTTGTAGGGTATAGTTTGTGCACATTAGGTGTTAAAGTTTTCATGAATTTAATTATCTCTTGAGTAAAGTCTCTCTGGGTAGAGGGACTTGGGGCCAGACCACCTACTTTCTTGGAGGTTTGTCTTGGCTAGGAATGTGAATGGGGTTGGCTATATGTTGTTTCGGGCTTACTCATATGGAGTTTTCCAATCTCATATAACTCTATGCCTTTACATGAAGTGTTCATGTACTTTATTAATTTGATGCATTTGGATATGTATAAATATACTCAAATTCTATTTTTATGTTATTAACACAGACTAGTGAGTTTTGTAAATATTTACACATTAATGTGGTGTAAATACATCAATTTGGTAGTTGGAATAAGGATTCCAAAACTAAATCATTAGAAGAATGCAAACACAAATGGGAATAAGACATGATAAGATAATTATTACATAAGATGTAATAGTTATGAATTTAATATGCACATGATGTATATTAAATTGGTGATACCTTAAAAAGAAAACCCATGAAATACTAAGTGTGAGATTCCTTCCAAAGAGACACTTGTCAAGACCTCGATCATTCAACCAGGTATTGTCGATCTCAACACGAGTACCCCTGGATTATCTTGTGTAAGGAAAGCGAGTTACGAGTAACTCAGGATTATTATGCTAGGTATTGTCAAGATCATCAAGAGTATCCCTTGATTGTCCTTGGTTGGATTATTATTGGTGTTTTCTTTAGGTTACACTAGATGGGAAGCCCTAACAGTTAGGATACCATAGGAATAGAGTTGAGTGAATCCATTGGATTGATTTGTCTATAGTTATATGCTCAACTATCTAAGAATCATAAACTTTATTATGGGGATGATTCCCTACCTAAATAATCATGACTTTATTGTGTGATAACTGGTGTAAGTTATGGTGAAATATGGATCTTGGTTCACTAAATGGATCTAATGTATGAGGTCATCAATTTTAGTGGGAGCGCTTTCATTGAAAGTCCTTAATGAAAATACATAAGATATGAAATGTCAAGATGATGGGTTGGACAACATCTTATAGTAGCGGTCGTTGCATATTCAAGGTCGAGAACATGAAGAAGACTAGAGACATAATTGATCTCGTTGAGCCAAAGCACCCTCCAATGTCTAAGGAACGGGCCAAAGCTCAAGTAATTCATCACGCAAGGCCTTCCATTCAATGAAATATGTCGGAAAAAGACGATGTTGATGACGGATGGTTGAAAGGCGTTGAAGAACATCTAACACTAGCTAAATTGTTGGTTTCTGAATACATGAGTTAAGGAGTGATAAAACTGAGGACTCACTTTGTATTTAAGAAACGACACAGAGAATTACATAGAGTAGAAGTAGAGGAATGGAAGGAGAAGGGGGAGGAGAAGGCTTTGGAAGTTTGCACTCCCATCCAAGCCTAAGTCGCGTCCAAGCCAAAAGGCCGATTTCCCAAAATACTCTTTACTCCCTTCTCTCACCTCCTGCTTCTTTATTTATAACAGATTCCCCCTCCCATGTGGTCCTAAAACCGTCCCCCCATAACCTCCTAACAAATTCCCCTTTCCCCCACAACACCCTAACAATGTCCCCCCACAACAGACTCCAAACTCCCAACAAACTATCCCTTACAAAGGCAGAAATACCCCTTAACTACCTCCAGCTCATAAGTTCCTATCATTCGCCACACCCTAAAACAGAAAAAAGGATCATCATCAGCGCCTTCTTCATCTTCGCCCAACAATACTACCCGCAGTTTGAGATCAGCACAGCGATGCATAGGGCTAAAGGGTTGCCCACCCCTAAAACACAGGTCTTTGCTCCGGCGGTCCTCCCGTTCTTGGTTTGTTAGGTGTCGCGTGTCGCGCCTGCCAGGAGGTGTAGAGTGTCGCGCCCGCCAGGAGGTGTCTGAGTTGGAGGCTCCTGACGAACTCCTATCCCACCACCCTCCCCTCATCGGAGCGGTTGGGGATGGGTCTCAGTCAACAGATGAGTCTCTGAATGGTCTAGTGGCCGCCATAGTTCAGCGTCACGCACCCGACGAGGAGTCAACGACCCACCACCGCGATACTGGGAGCCCACACTTCCCGTGAAAGCAACCTCCACATGCCGAGCTAAGCGCATTACCTGGAGGTGAGTCTTGGGGTTGTGGATGCGAACCCAACTGCGAATGTCTTCTTGGAGTCCATGCAAGAAATACCCGACGCATTGCGGCTCGGGCTGGCAAGGAAATAGACGCCAAATATTCGAATTGTTCAATATATTCCTAGGTCGACCCTATCTGATTCCTCATAAGGATTTTGAATTTCGAGTCCGCTAAACCATTCCATCAGCTGCTCTTTAAAAGTTGTCCACGATTCTCATGGATGAACCTCATGTACTATGTTGAACCAATGGACCGCAACCTCTTCCATACTAATATGCGCAAGCGGTACCTTAACATCGTTCGGCGTATGAATGATGCGAAAGTAAAGCTCGGCACGCGTGATCCAACCCATGGGGTCCCAGTTGTCGAACACCGGGAGGTCCACCAGTTTGGCAGTTGGGTGTTGATCGATACCCATGTCGGTGGAGAGTGCAGGAAGGCTAGTTTCCTCCCAAGGTTTGCTGAAGACACCCGTCTCTAGGCAGCGCAGAACACCGGTAATGTATGAGTGCAATTCAGTTTATTCCTTACGGCATTTGGACACCTCCAAGCGCTCCTGCTCCCAGGTCTGCTGATGTGTCACAGTGATGGTCTCTATTCCCGACATCAGGTTGGAGACAAGAGTTTCGAGGCGGCCCAAATCACTAGTTGATGTCATCATGACGATTTTGGTTCTGAACCTCCATCAGGTCTGTACCCATTGGCGATGGTGTGGAAAAATAGAGCGGGAGTTTGATAGCAGACGGGCGTCAAGCACTGTGCGCAGCTGGACCAGCGAAAATAAAAAAATCGGGACGCATGGGTTTTGTTTGTTTTGTATTTTTTTCTCCTTCCAGCAAAAGTCGAAGACTAACCCTTTTTTTGTCTATCTTTTTTCTTTTGTCGTTGTGAGCAGCAGTGCCTGGTTGAGCTCAAAGCATGCCAGAGAAGAGGCAGGAGCAGGGGATGCTTACGGAGCAAAGAGCCCGACACCGCAGCAGTGGATCGTCGAGTGTGGCATGGTCGTACGCACCGGATCGTAACGCGAGATGGAGGATACGACAGAGACGGCCGAAAGTGTCTTCATCTGGTGAAGTCCCTTCAGTTGCTCGTTTCGCCCCGTCGAACATGAAGCAGTTGAAGGCGCACTCACTGAACGAATATTTGACAATCCGAGTTGGAGACGGAAACAGTAGGGGTTGCCTGGAAACGGAAAACAGCGACGGAAGAGGCAAGCAGGTTGCGCGTCCGAGGGGTAGAACGAAAAACGACAGGTCGGACCAATTGATAAAACTAATGACTAACACTTAATATTTAAAAAACAACACTGAGAATTACAAAGAATAGAAGAAGAGGAATGGAAGGAGAAGGGGGTGGAGAACACTTCAGGAGTGAACTCTCGTCCAAACCTAAGTCGCATCCAAGCCAAAAGGCCGACTTCCCAGAATGCTCTCCTCTCCTTTCTCTCACCCCCTGCTTCTTTATTTATAACAGATTCCCCCGCCCACGTGGTCCTAAAACCGTCCCCCCCTTAACCACCTAACAAATTCCCCTCTTCCCTATAACACCCTAACAATGTCCCCCCACACCTCCAAACTCACAACAAACTATCCCTTACAAAGACAGAAATACCCCTTAATTACCTCCAGCTCATAAGTTCCTATCAGAGTCACAGAGTTCCTTTACAATGTTTCAAGTTCGAGTAACATCTTTTGACTGATCGCTGCATAGAATTGACAAGCAGTGCAAAAAATTTGCTATCAACCAGCTTCCAAACCATGTACTTCAGATCAGACATCGGTGGTGGAGGGTCAACAAGGCGAGAATCGAGACCCCTACTGGTCAATGAAATAAGAATTGTCCTACGCCAAACAGATAAGTTTGTGGCATCAAGACGCTCATCCACAAGGCGCGTGGAGCCAGTGATCAACAGCGGAAGAAACGGGGAACTGGGTGTTGAATCTGCCATGTCAGGAGGGTCGCTAGGAATGGGCAGAAAAAGACCACCACGTCAGCAAGGAGAGCTGCACAAGGGAGGAAGTCGGCAGGAATGGCCAGGAATGTGGCAAGGAATGTAGCAAGGAAGTTGACCTCAGCAGGAAGAGCGAAGCAGCATAAAACCGTGCAGGAATACCGTTAGAGCATGCAAAGAAGCAGCGTCAAGAGATTAGAGTGCGTGCACGGAAGGACGGTGGCATACTAGAGCGTGCAGAGTGGAGTGCGCACAGAAGGGTGGCGTCCAAAAAGGAGGGGGTATCACACAATGTCATAAGAGGATACTGAGTAGACAAGAGATACAAATTTCAAATTGTTGGGACAAGATTGGCTCGGTCATAGATATTCTAACACTCCCCTCAAAATAGAACATATGTATTTATCATGTCTAGCTTGCTATACAAAAATTTCACTCGCATTCTCAGAACCCCTTTAATAAAAACATCAGTCAATTGCTCCATAATTAAGAGCATATATATATTAAATGTTTTTTCTAATCAGGGGAGGAATTATGCGAACCATGATCCCATGTGTACTGTGATATTCAAGATTGTAATAGAGAGCTTGTGCTTTGTTTCTCTCCATTGTGTGAGGATTGTTCCTAGTATCCCTCTTGCTTTTGTGCATTCTTGCCTTATCCGTCTATATATTAGATCGGTGATCCAAGATCACAAAACCCTCATTTCCGCTTGTGTGGATAGGCCGGCACATCCTACTCTTGAGTGTGTTGTCTAAGTTTTAAGTCACGCTCCTAATAGCGTTTGTTGATTACTTGCATCCACTATCTATACCCACGATCTAACACTTAGTCCTGAACCACATCCTTCATCCGCCACCCTACGCTGTGAAGATTAGGCCACCACCTCAAGCATCTCACATCAGTTGGTATCAGAGCTCCGGTTGACACAATAGGGGTCTATAACCTTTTTTCAATTCCATTTATCCATTACCCTTCTTATCTGTCGATATTATCCACCAATTAAAAAACAAAAAAAACCCTTTTCATGAAAACCTCCAGAATTTGGCCCATATTGCGCAATATTTAATTTTTTTATGAATCAACATTCATACATCTGTATTTCCATTCACATTTACTCTTTGAATTTTGTCCTCGAAAAAAATCTCTTGATCCTCAATCTCGTGCTTCACTTCGTTAACCACAATTATTTTTATGACAAAAAAAATACAAAAAAATACAAAAAAAAACTCATTTTCATTCCTTTGTGCTTGATACTGTAAACACCATTCATTTTCACCCCATCTTACACCGTATTTGGCTATTAATATCTTTAAATTTTTATCTTGCCTAACCATTGGGCAAAACCCCTTTATTACACCCATTCACCATTTTCTACCTTTTACCCATAGTTTCTACCTTTTTTTCCAGCCTTACCATTTTGTAACCCTTTGCCACTCATAGTGGAATCAGTCCACCAGCAGCACCACAAAAGCATCACATGGTTTGTGAATGAATATAGATTTGGCATGCATAAAAAAAATGAAGGGACATGTATAGATAATAGAAACCATATTCAGCATTCTCGCTCGTAAAAAAAATATTCATACAAAACATACTTCATTCATGATAAAAAAATAGAGGTCAGAGAACCCAATAGATCGACATAAAGGTTATAAAAGAGCCTTGTCGATATATAGAAATTGGCACTCATTGTGTATTTAAATGTTGTGTCTCTGATATTATAAAAAAACAAATCAGTGGTCACAATAACTCAAAACATATCAGAACATCATAAAATCACACATCGACTAAATACTGCAGTCTCATGTAGAAACCCATTAATATTAAAGAAATAAAAGTTTATATCACAACATTAAATAAAAAATAACTAAATCACACTTTAGATAATTCTTTTAATAAAATATTCAAACATTATAAAATCATTTATTCAAGGTATTTAAAAAAACAAATAGAAGAGAAACTAAAGAATCCAAAAACAGTTCAAAGGTTTTCAAACCATTCCCTTCTTTTTTCATCTTTCACCAATCACTAGAACTATTAAACATACCGATGTTCCTCCAACGAGTTGTCCCTGCATAATTAATCGCAAAGTCACTAAACATTTGTGAACATACAATAAACAACGAAACTGGGAAGGAATAATTAACAAAATTAATCAGAAGTTGTTACATTACTTGTAAGGAATTGATCGTTGATTGTGTAAACAACGTGCTCATATATGATATGTAACAAAGTATTTTATGTTAAGAAGATGATACAAAAATAATTTACAAATGTATTAATATACAAGGTAATGCTTAAGAGAAGTGAAATGCACCACAAAAAAAATATATTAACATAGAACAAACTCATCTATTAAAAATTGGCATGTATGCATAAGAAAACATCCCGATTAAATCTATATTTTGTTTCATAGATAAAAAAATGCACTTTGATTTTACGATAAAGAGACACCGAAGCATTTACTAAAAAGTACAATAGAAAAGTGAGCCTACAAATGAACGTGGATATCTAAAAATAATTCAAATCCAGAAGTAGGATCAATAATTTAAACAACTCATTGAACTGGTAAAATCCATTACAACTAATATAAAACTATTTCACTAACTGAAATATGAGTCAGACATTGGATGATAAAGCTTTTTGGGATTTAGATGTCAATGTTTCCTCATACCAGAAAAATACACAGAATATTTTAATAAATCATAGTGACAAATTAATCCTAAAAAAACATATAATAAGTATGAAACAACATGTATCGCAATGAAGCTCGTGTGTATTCCATGTTAATTTGGTGGTCAGTATACTTTGATATTGACTTTCTACACTTAAAAGTAACTGGGTTTATCACCATGTTCTATAAAATATAATAAATATTGATCTAAAAAATAAAACAATAAAATTCAGTAGAAATGTTTTTTTTTCTGTGTTTAAACCTCAAAGAATAATTTTATTACACTCAATATCATCAAAAAAATAATTAACAATTAAAGTAATATATATAAATTTACATAAAAAATGCAATAAAAAATAGCTAAAAAGATCGTACCGTTGAACAACAAGTATATCAACTGAGGCATCAATCATTGACTGGAATCACTCCATCATAAATGTTGGCTGCAGTTGATTTAGCGTATGATCAAACCAATCTTTCGAAATCAAAATTGTCTAAATTAACAAAAAATATAACTATGAGATTTATAAATAATGAAAAAAATAAACAAAAATTATAATATGATTAATAATGTTTACTTTAGGAGTCGCCAAAAAATTTACATGTGTCACACAATTTCTAGAAAATCGAAGAAAATCATACGACTTTGCTTCTTTATATCTTTTATAATCACGCATATAATCACGCACATTTTGCAAAATTTGATCGGCACACCGTGTCTATGAGAGAAAATTTTTATCTATATATCTCTTTCGGATATACTTAGTCATATTAACCGCTATAAATTGGACATTATGTTATGACATGAGTCTAAAATCACATCTCTCACTTTTAGATAGTAGTGCGAGATGATACAAGTCTTGATTTAAATGTAACCTGCTAAATATAAAATATTAATTAATATAAATAATTAAATTTATTAAATGTAAGCATGTAAAATAAGTTTAATATATCTTACTTTGTGGGACATTCAGTCACGTACTAAATAAAATTGTGAAACTAATCTGGAATATCAATCTCGTGGATTGTAAATAAGCGGGCTATCATATCTTTAAAACAAATATTATCAATTTTACGATGTTTGAAATCAGGGGGCCAAATATTCAATAACTTCGCTTGACCCCCACCAAGCACATTTGATCAATAGTAAGATCTTCATGATTGCGTTTCATTGTGTTTCATAAGAACATACCATTTATGAAATCTCTACATCATATAACAAATCATAAAACCACTTAGAAAATACAATATCTAATATAAATATAACATTTTATTAATTAAAACTACAAAAACTCAAACTCATCGAAGAATCGTTACTAATTGTTCGTTTGAAAGACCACGACCAATTAGTAACGATTCTTCAGTGAGTATTGAATTTTTTTAGTTTTTATTAATAAAATGTTATTTATATTAGTTATTGTATTTTCTAAGTGGTTTTTATGATTTATTATATGATGCATAGATCTCATAAATGGTATGTTCTTACGAAATACAATGAAACGTAATCATGAAGACCCTCCTACTGATCACATGTGTGTGGTGGGAGTCGAGCAAAGTTGTTGAATATTTAGCCCCCGATTTCAAACATCGTAAAATTAATAATATTTGTTTTAAATATATGATACCCCGTTTATTTACAATCAATAGGATTGATATTCCAGATGAGTTTCGTCATTTTATTTACTACGTGGTTGAATGTCTCACAAGGTAAGGTATATTAAACTTGTTTTACATGCTTATATTTAATAATTTAATTATTTATATTAATTAATATTTTATATTTATCAGTTAACATTTAAAGTAAGTTTTGTATCATCTCGCACTATTATCCAGAAATGAGAGATGTGATTTTAGACTTATGTCAGAACATAATGTCCAATTAATGGCGGTCAATATGACTACGTATATCCGAAAGAGATATATAGATAAAAATTTCCTCCCTTGGACACGGTGTGTCGATCAAACTTTGCAAAATGTGCGTAATGATATGCGTGATTATAAAAGATATAAAGATGCAAAGTCATATGATTTTCTTCGATTTTCTAAAAATTGTGTGAAATATGTAAATTTAAGACGACTCCTAAAATAAGCATTATTAATCATTTTTGTATTTTTGTTTATTTTTTCTCATTTTTTCTAAATCTCATAGTTGATATTTTTTGTTAATTTAAACAATTTTGATTTCAAAAATTGACTTGATCATATGCTAAATCAACTGCAACCAACATTTATGGTGGAGTGGTTCCAGTCAATGATTGATGTCTCAGTTGATATATTTGTCGTTCAACGGTAAAATCTTTTTAGCTATTTTTTTATCGCGTTTTTTATGTAAATTTATATATATTACTTTAATTGTTCATTATTGTTTTGATGATATTGAGTGTAATAAAATTATTCTTGGGGTTTAAACACAGAAAAAAACATTTCAACTGAATTTTATTATTTTATCATTAGATCAATATTTATTATATTTTATAGAACACAGTGATAGACCCATAATCACTTTTAAGTGTACAAAGTCAATATCAAAGTCTACTAGCCACCAAACTAACAAAGGATACACACGAGCTTCATTGTGATGCATGTTATTTCATACTTATTATATGTTTTTTAGTATTAACTTGTCACTGTGATTTATTAAAATATTTTATATATTTTTCAGTTCTGATGAAACATTGGCATCTAAACCCCAAAAAACATTATCATCCAACATCTGGCTCATATTACAGTTAGTGAAATAGTTTTATATTAGTTGTAATGAATTTTACGGGTTCTATGAGTTGTTTAAATTATTGTAATTTGGATAAACACAACATTTAAATTCATTTGTTTCCTATGAAGAAATTTGGATATATGGGAGAATTTGGATATATACGACATTTATCTTTTATCTATTTTTTAGCTGAAAATTTATTTTTATGGGGGAGAAATTTTATTATAGTTAAATATTGTTTTAATCCTTTCAAAATTCTAAAATTTTACAAAACTAATTTTTCAATAAAGATTGCAATTAAATTAGTTCTATTATTTTATGGGTTTTGTGATCATCAAAAAGGGGGAGATTGTTGAGCAATGTACTACTTCTAGATTTGAATTATATTTAGAAATCTGTGTTCATTTGTAGGTTTACTTTCTTATTATACTTTTTAGTAAATGGTCTGGTGTCTCTCCACCATAAAATCAAAGTTCACTTTTTTTATCTATGAAACAAAATATAGATTTAACCGGAATGTTTTCTTATGCATACATGCCAATTTTTAATAGAAGGTTTTATTCCATTATATCATTTAATATATTTTTTTGTAGTGCATTCCACTTCTCTGTTAAACATTATCTTGTATATTAATACATTAGTAAAATATTTTTGTATCATTTTCTGAACATAAAATACTTTGTTACACATCATATATGAGCAATTTGTCGACACAATCAACGATCAATTACTTACATGTAGTGTAGCGACTTCTGGTTAATTTTGTTGTTAATTGTTGCTCCCCAGTTTCACTATTTTTTGTATTTTCACAAATGTTCAGTGATTTGGTGCTTAATTATGCAGGGACAACTCGTTGGAGGAACATCGGTATGTTTAATAATTCTAGTAATTGATGAAAGATTAAAAAAAATGAAAGGTTTGAAAACCTTTGAACTGTTTTTGGATTCTTTAGTTTCTCTTCTATTTGTTTTTTTTAATATCTTGTATAGATGATTTTATAGTGCTTAAATATTTTATTAAAAAAATTATCTAAAATGTGATTTAGTTATTTTTTATTTGATGTTATGTCATAAACTTTAATTTCTTTAAGATTTCATGGGTTTCTACATGGGACTGCAGTATTTAGTTGATGTGTGATTTTATGATCTTTTGGTATGTTTTGAGTTATTATGACCACTTTGTTTTTTTTATAATATTAGAGACACAACATTCAAATACACAATGAATTTATATCATTGTTGACAAGGCTCCTCTGTAACCTTTATGTCTCTTTGTTGGGTCATCTGACCACCATCTTTTATCATGAATGGAGTATGTTTTGTATGAATCACATTTTTACAAGCAAGAATGTTGCATATGGTTTCTATTATTAATACATGTTCGTACATTTTATTTCATGCTCGCCAAAGCATCTATGATGCTCCTTATATTGCTTGAATATTTTATTAAAAAAATTATTTAAAATGGGATTTAGTTGTTTTTTATTTGATGTTATGTTATAAACTTTTATTTCTTTAATATTCATAGATTTCTACATGAGACTGCAGTATTTAGTTGATGTGTGATTTTATGATGTTCTGATATGTTTTGAGTTATTATGACCACTTTGTTTTTTATAATATTAGAGACAACATTCAAATACACAATGAATTTATATCATTGTTGGCAAGGCTCCTCTATAACCTTTATGTCTGTTTGTTGGGTTCTCTCACCACCATCTTTTATCATGAATGGATTTTATCATGAATGGAGTATGTTTTGTATGAATCACATTTCTACAAGCGAGAATGTTGCACATGGTTTATATTATTAGTACATGTTCGTACATTTTATTTCATGCTCGCCAAACGTATATTCATTCACAAACCATGTGATGCTTTTGTGGTGTTGAGGTATGATTCTGCTATGAAATTCATGAACTGAATTGCCTTATTGAAGCATTGGAAGGGAAACAGAGTGCAAGCATCTATGATGCTCCTTATGGAGCAATATGATGTTCACAGGTGTGTATCATCATTTTTTATTGTACTATTTAGGAATCTCATAATCAATCTCTCTCCATCTCTCCTGCTTTTTTAATAGCCCGACCATTGAACCAGATCTTGAATATTGGGGGGGTGTTTTTGTGTCTGTCTTGTAGATCATTTGTGTTTAATTCTATCAAATGACATGCATTGACAAAGGGGGAAAAGAGAGAGGACGGTAAGTGATTTAAGTTGTGTTTTTTAGTACTTGCATGTTTTTGTCCAAGTGTTTTAAAATTGATTAGTGAAAATAGTTTCACTATTAGAAAAAATGAGTTTTAGAGATTAAATTTAGGCAGTTGTCACCAACAATCACAAATACTGGATTTTTTAACCCCTAATATTAGTCCGAAAAGCCTTAAACCCAAATATCATGACTCGTCCCTGCTAAATCTCCTCCTGGGTAGGTTGCGGAGATGAGTGTCCCCCGAAGCCCGCCACTAATAGGCTACGAGTTAGCGACTAAGACCGAGGGTATCTATCACAAGAATAGGATGTATTACCCACCTAATTCTCAGGAAATAAAACAAAACCACAAATCAACACCCAAGTTACCCGAACAACAGCTCCAATCTCCCTCAAACTGTCATGTAAAACACTTAACAAACTTTGGATGGGTGAGCACTTGGAAGCACTCAGCTATATCCATGTGGAATAAAGGTTTTGGGATAGACATGTGAAACGACTAAGCAAGGCAAGAGTGTGAGTATGCTAGTGAGCAAACAATACTTTACTTACAATTCAACTTTAGTCGCATCACCTTATCATACATATTAAACCTTGGCGTATCATAAGAAAGTAAGAAATGGAATTTCTAGGAGCAACAAATTCAACCCGTCCCTCCACCTGGCAGCTAATTTTGGGTTAATTTAAGATATTGTCCCATGCTTATTTGGTCTCACCTTAACCCATACCAAATCACCAACTTTAAATTGTTGGATTGGTGTAGCCAAATCCGGTTGGGCCACCCAAATTTTCAGCACCGTAGCATCTCTGACCACTGTAGCAGAGCTGACCGACCGACACCGATAGAGCACTCTAGTAGTGCGAACTTCGGAGTCAACTTTAATGTAACCTTTTGAACTTCCAATCGGCAGCCACTGTAGCACTTTTGACTTGGGTGGCCGCCTTTCACTGTAGTAACGCGAACTTCCAGTGCAACAGTGGATTGTCTTCTCCATTTGTAGCTCATTTCGGGCTAGGGTTTCTGATTGGAAAAACTTTGTAATTGTGCTCCTGAATCATAGTGAAGTTCAGCTTCTCCGTGGACGTAGGGATTATTCCCGAACCACGTAAATTTGTGTGTTCCATGTGTTTTCTTTTCTTCTGCATTTTCTTTCCATATCTCGTTTCTGTCATTGCGACTCCCGGCGTTTCCGCAACATAAATTCCACCTCCCTTCAATGTCGGTTGGCATATTTGACCATAAGTGTTGTGCACGCTGGAGATTTTCTCGAAGTTGCTTTAAAGCCTCATCTCAGTCAATTAATGCCACATCAACTGCCTCAATCGCTGCCTCACCTCTACCATACCGAACAATATGTGGTGTCTTGCATAGATGATCTCAAATGGTGTCTTCCCTGTAGATGTATGATATGAAAAGAAGTGTTGTAGCAGTACTCTGGCCAAGCCAACCACATTACCCATTGCTTAGGATGGTCCGGAGAGAAACACCTCAAATAAATCTCTAAGCAACTATTCACAACCTCTGTATGACCGTCTGATTGAGGGTGATATAAAGAACTTGTCTTCAAAAGAGTTCCTTATAGCTTAAAGAGTTCCTTCGAAAATAAACTAGTAAACAAGGGATCTCTATCGCTGATTATTGCTTTGGGTACTCCATGTAGACGTGCTACTTCATAAACATTTCAGCAACCATCTTTGTTGTATAAGGGTGCTTTAGAGTAATAAAATGAGCATATTTACTCAATCTATCCACCACGAACGGTATTACTTCATAGCCCTGCGTTTTGAAAGCTCAGACACAAAGTCCATAGATATCTCTTCCCAAATCAAATCAGGTATCGGAAGAGGTTGTAGCAGGCCTACTGGACTAAGTGCCTCATACTTATTTTTCTCGCATACACAGCAATTTCTGACATACTGTTGTACTTTACGAGTTACTCCAGCCCAAAACACTCTATTAGCCGACCGTTTATAAGTTTACAAATAGCCCAAATGGTTTCCTACAGAAGATGAATGATAATACTGCAGTAATTTTGGAATTAAAATCGATTTTTGGGACAAACTAATTTGTTTTTATAGAATAACAGACCATCCCGATAAGTGTAATCCGGCCTAGCTGCCTTGTCTTGTTTCAAGGTATCAACTAACTATTTCAGCCTTTCATCTTGGAGAATCTCTTCCTTGACCAAATGTATTTCTTCCCAACAAGGTTGAGAAATAGCCATTGTCATGCTTGCTCTAACTTCTGCCCTTGATAGCATCTGCTACTTTATTCATTCGTCCCGGTTTGTAAATAACTTCAAAGTCATATCCTAACAGTTTTGCACCGTTGATCCATTGACACTATCCTCTGATTCAACAAATACTTGAGTACGGTGATCAATAAAAGTTTTAAATCGTCGCCCCATAAGGTACTGCTTCCAATGCTGAATAGACAACACTAATGCCGTAAGTTCTTTTTCGTAAACAGATTTGGCCAAATTTGCATCAGACAAAGCTTTGCTAAAATAGGCAAGTGGTTGCCCCTCTTGTAGTAACACAGCCCCTAAACCAGATCCTGAAACGTCACATTCCACTGCAAAAATCTTTTGAAAATTCTAGCATTCGCAAAATAGGAGCAGAAGTCATGTAGTCCTTCAACCTTACAAAAGCTCTTTGTGCTTCGATGGACCACTGAAACCTATAAGTGTAATCCGGCCTAGCTGCCTTGTCTTGTTTCAAGGTATCAACTAACTATTTCAGCCTTTCATCTTGGAGAATCTCTTCCTTGACCAAATGTATTTCTTCCCAAGAAGGTTGAGAAATAGTCATTGCCAAGCTTGCTCCAACTTCTGCCCTTGATAAAGCATCTGCTACTTTATTCATTCGTCCCGGTTTGTAAATAACTTCAAAGTCATATCCTAACAGTTTTGCATGTCAGCACTGTTGGTCCATTGACACTATCCTCCGATTCAACAAATACTTCAGAGTATGATGATCAATAAAAGCTTTAAATCGCCGCCCCATGAGGTACTGCTTCCAATGCTGAATAGACAACACTAATGCCATAAGTTCTTTTTCGTAAACAGATTTGCCCAAATTTGCATCAGACAAAGCTTTGCTAAAATAGGCAAGTGGTTGCCCCTCTTGTAGTAACACGGCCCCTAAACCAGATCCTGAAACGTCACATTCCACTGCAACACTAATGCCATAAGTTCTTTTTCGTAAACAAATTTGCCCAAATTTGCATCAGACAAAGCTTTGCTAAAATAGGCAAGTGGTTGCCCCTCTTGTAGTAACACGGCCCATAAACCAGATCCTGAAACGTCACATTCCACTGCAAAATCTTTTGAAAATTCTGGCATTCGCAAAATAAAAGCAGAAGTCATATAGTCCTTCAACCTTTCAAAAGCTCCTTATGCTTTGATGGACCACTGGAACCTATCCTTGATTGTCAACACCGTCAAAGGCTTTGCTATTTTTCCATAATCCCTTATAAATTTTCGGTAATAACCAGTAAGGCCCAAAAATCCTACTTTTTTCACATTTTGCGGCACTCTCCACTGTTTAACAGCCTCAAGTTTCTTGGGGTCCATAGGCGCCCCATTTCTTTCCAAATGAACTCTTCTTTTCATTCGCTGCCAATGCATTCTCCTTCATACATATACTGAACACAATTTTTCTAGATGTTCTTCACACTTTCCACTATAAATCAGTATATCGTCAAACACCAATACCCCTCGACGCATCAAGGGCCGAAATACAGCATTCATAGTAGCTTGAAAGGTGGTTGGAGCATTCATTAAACCAAATAGCATTACTAAGTATTCGTAATGCCCCTCATGAGTACGGAAAGCCATTTTCTCTGTCTTCCTCCTTCATTCTTACTTGATGAGATCCGGATTTCAAATCCATCTTTGTAAAATATTTTGCCTCATGTAACTCATCCATCAACTCTTTAATCACTGGAATAGAAAACCTATCAGGTATTGTCAATTTATTCAAAGCACGATAGTCCAAACACATCCTCCAACCTTCATCCTTCTTCCTAACTAATATTATTGGACTTGAATACGGACTGGTACTATGTCGGATGTACCCCTGCACTAAGAGCTCAAAAACCTGCTTTTCAACCTCATTTTTCATATGGAATGTGTACTTGTAAGGTCGAATATTGATTGGATATGCCCCTTCTTTTAATTTGATGGCATGATCAGTTGGCGTCTTAGGTGGCAATCCGGAGGATATCTCAAAAACTGTTCTATATTGGAGCATCATTCCCTGCAACTGTTGATCTCGTCCCAATTTTGCATCTTCTAGGCCCAAACTACCAGCACAAATCCACTGCAACCCTTGCACCACACATTTTTATGCTCCCAAGTACTCTTGTAAGGCTCCAGGCAAACTTTGTGCTTGACAGATTCTCTGTATCAAAATATTCTGCCCTCTCCAAATAAATTCCATAGTCATATTCTTCCAATGCATAGTAACATATCCCAGAGTTTTTGGCCATGATATTCTCATTACCATATCTGGTCCGGAGGTGCCAAAAACATAAGCATCGATTTCAAATTCCTCTACTCCCAAATCCACTTTCAAGGACTTGCATAACCCATTAGAAACCACCCTGTAGAATCCCGTGTTTTTTAACCGGACTAAAGTACGAAGGTTTTTGAACTTTTTCATTTCCTAAACCGATTGTTTTTAAAACCGAGCTTCGAAATTTAATTCCGAGTTGGATCACTCCTAAGTGATGTTTTGAGCATGGTCGAAGGCCCGAGAAGACTCTCGAGTGGCTCGAGAAGTTTCAGGAGTGTCGGACCCAAAAAACTTCAAATTTTTAAAGACACCAAAGGGCGCACGGTTTGCGCAAGGTCTGCCAAACCATGTGGCCCACAACGGTTAACCGTGCGGCCCTATTTAAATAGGGGCAGTGGCTTAGCGCACGGGTTGCGCACGGTTTCCTAAACCGTGTGCCTAGCCCGTGCGGGGTGCGTCTTGGAGGCAGTAGACTCCGCACGATTTGCGCACGGTTTGGCAAACCATGCGATTTAAACCGTGTGCAACGCCCAGTTTTTAAAATTTGATTTGTTTTAATTTAATTAAATTAAATTAAATTAAAAAGAAAACAAAACTAAACCCTCATCGCCCTCACTAAAACGCGACACACCAGGGGGGGCTCTCCTTTGAGCCACGCGCACGACCCCCCTCCTCAGCCCCCTCTTCCTCCTTCAATTCCGGTTGTTCTTCGCGAATCTCGTTCGAATCATCATGATTGGTGCGGAAGGTCTCTTGGGACCCGGGGGTGCATGTTCCAGCAACCATCGCCGAAGGCGAGGCGGTTCGGAACGTTTCGGTTTGCTGGTTTTGCTTCGGGTGCGTTGAGGTTCGCCGCGTGGTTTCACTTCATTTTGGTTCATCGCCAGAGTGAACGGCTTGGTTCCACCTTGAGGTAGGGTTCCTTTCAAAGTCCTCTAATTCTATAAATGCATTAATTAATTAATTACTGCACTTTAGTTGGAATAAAAATTCATGCAGTGAAGTATCTTTATTGAATGCTCTTAAATGCGGTTTAGCATGTTTCATATTTAAAATGCTAAAGGTGATAAATGATTTGTGTGATAAACAATACCATGATTTGATAATAAAACCCCTCCAAAGGAGGTGCGCTGCCTTCAAGCTAAAAAATAGTGGTTAAACCTTGCTTGTTTGACTTGTCGTGTTTATAATTATTATGCTTTGATGTTATGTTGGAATACGGCATGTTTAGGACATGGCCTTAATGGCATTAGAAACACTGAGTTTCCCTTTTCAAAATGATTAAAGGACCAAGGCACCGTCTAAGTGTTTGGTCCAGTTTTTAGATTGGAATTACCCATATAGGCAAT
Organism: Viscum album; assembly: GCA_963277665.1. Taxonomy (NCBI): domain Eukaryota; kingdom Viridiplantae; phylum Streptophyta; class Magnoliopsida; order Santalales; family Viscaceae; genus Viscum; species Viscum album. The sequence goes on along the minus strand of CAUJRU010001921.1, from coordinate 33,431 downwards.
TGCCCTCTTCCATGGATACTAGTCTTATAAATGCAATTGACATGTTTTGGTAAATGGAAGGAGTTAAGTTAAATGAATGGTTAATGCTTAATGATTGACCCTCAAAACAAATTACCAAATTGTTTTCAAATGTTTTGAATGCTAATAACACCTTGGGTGACACGTGGGTTCCCAAGTAGGAATGTCATGATGGACTCAATGGGTTTTCATACTCATACCATGGGAGATACATGGATTCCCATGTAGGAATTCCATGGACGGACCCGGGTTCATGAGACAAGGATTGGTTCCACATTCGTGGCAACCCTTACCATGTTAAGGGAAGGTAGCGGTGTGGACCTTGACCTTTGAAAATGCCTTAATGGTTTTTACTAAATGGTTGCAAAGCTACTTGACCGTGGACCTTGACCTTTGAAAATGCCTTAATGGTTTTTACTAAATGGTTGCAAAGCTACTTGACCTTTCCACACTAATGGAAGGCAAGGCTTGAACCAAATCAATAAATGGTTGCAATGCTACTTGGTCTATCCACACTAATAGAAGACAAGGCTTGGACCAATAAATAAATGGTTACAACTCTACTTGACTTATCTACACTAATGGAAGGCAAGACTTAGACCAAATAAATTATTACATGATTACAATATCAAATAGAAATGGACTGACTCGATTTCGCCTTGGATTCTGGGAGGAGAATACCTTGGGTCTCAGGAACCTCATTCTGATTCAAGGATGTGGTTTGCTTAGGTTGATACCCACCTAGACTTCGGTTCTTGTCTATCCTTGGATGCCCGGTATACCACCTTTTGGTCCTCACTATTACAGGATACCTCAGATTCACTCATTGGATCCAGCATCGACTAGTAGGTGTCATGTTTAAAACTCATCGGGCCCTGTCTTTGCTTAGCCCCGTTTTACCTTGGTCAATCACCTTGGACTCGGTAGGCAACTTATTGTGGAATGCCTTGGATTGCGCTCCTTGGATTACACTCTTACCCCTTATAGCTAGACTCAGATACTACTGAGTTAGCGTTCTGTGGGTTTATGTTACCTTGGTTATTACCCTGGAACTCCCTCACTGGATATTAGTTTCAGGTTGCCTTGTCACGTCTTGGAACCTTCACTACCCATACTATCACGAGGTGATGTCAATGCTGACTATGCCTCACGTGACCTATTAACTTTAAATGGTAATTGCTTAATTAATGAACTGGTTACATGTTCAGACACCAGCCGAGGACTGAAGCAGGTACTTGGGTATCTAGTTACATCGGTATTGAGTTAGACACCGGTGGTGCTAGCCTACAGAGATTTATATCTCACACCCTACTCGGGCCGCTATTGCTCGTGGAGATCATCGTTGGGCTTTTAGTTCTTTTCTTTACTTGAGTCTTACATTGTATTGTATTGAAAAGCATATTGTACTGTTACTGCTTTCCGTAATGTATCAATGTCTTGTCATGCATTCATCTATTGTATAAACTGGCATTGGCCACATTTGTTCTGTTATATGAAATTTGTCTTCCGCTGCTTTGTCAATTATGTATTATTGCTTCCGTTGTTGATTGTTATTTACTCTGTTATAACGTTGCGCAACTCTGATAAGAGGGTATAGTCTCCCCACTGACCATCCTTACACCCTCGCTGCTAGTCGGCAGCCTCTGGCGTACGGAGAGGCACGCTTGAGGTCATGTGGCAGTCGGTCCAGTCACCGTCTTAGTGGTGAGCCGGGTTGGGACGTTACACACCCAATGCCCATCTCCCATTCTGATAAAAAAAGGCTTAGTTTCTGAAACCGTAATGTAAGTGATTTCAGTATTTGTTTGGAAATAAAAGTGTGACTAACCCCACTATCCACCAAAATCATCAACGGTGCCCCTCCTATATTAACTTCCACCAACAGACTTAGTATTCCCAACCTTCCTTTCTTTAAACTCGTTGGGTGTTGTTGTCCCCAGCATCTCCATTTCCAGCATATTCCTTATCAATTCTTATTTCTCCACTATTTCATCATATTCCACATCTACCTCTTCAAGGGGCTCCACACATTCCCAAACCATCAATTTGAATCCCTTTTTCTGGACATCGGTGCCCGGGTTAAACTTTTTCCCACAAGTATAACAAAGCCCCTTAGCTTTCCTCTCTTCAAATTCTTCTCTTGACAAATTCCGAACTCTCCATCGTGGTTCAAAATTTCCCCTCTTTTCCCTTCTTGCCCTTCTGCAGGAGATAAAATTTCATTGCATTTGAAGTCCATCCTCGCTCAGATCCACCAGAACAAGACCTTCTGTTGCGCGGCTCTGGTTGTTTAATGATTCCCTTAACAATAAGCTCTCTCTATTATTCTGGTCAATGTAAGAAGTTGTGCCTTATTAGGAGGTTCAAGTGTAATTACAGAACTTTCAATCTATGGTCCTAGTCCTCCTATGAAAAGACTCATGTACCAGTGCGGTGTTGGACCTGGAATCTGCATGGTTATCCGCTCAAATTCATCAATATATTCCTCCACTGTTCCGGCCTGTGGAAGCCCCTTCAAATAAATGACTGGATCTTCTTCAGCAGCATTGCCATAACTACCGAGTAGCTCCTCTTTCAGTTGTGTCCAGGATAGTTCAGCATTGGTTGACTTTAAAGAAACCATCCAGAACCGAGCTACTCCCTCCATACACAATTGTGACATTGGAACCTTCAACTTCTCCCGTGTTTGGTGAATTGAGAAGTTTCTGCTCGAGTAATCCAAGATATCGGATCCTCTCCCGAAAAAACCGGCATTTCTACGTGCCTTAAAATTGGCACCAAACTCTTCCCTTCAATACGATATTCACTTTCATCCATTCTATGTTCGCTTTCTGTCCTCCCTACTCCCTCTTGCATCTGAATTCAGCTTCCGCCTTCGTCAGGCAATTTCCCCTTCCTGTCATCCAGAACCACACTTTCAGCTTTCTCTCTCTCGAGTCGTGCCATCGCTGCTAAAAGCTCCCGTACATCTGATCGAAACACTGAAACTGTAGTCTCCAGTTTTGTTACAGAAGACTTCACAGCTGTGACCGTTGTTTCCACATTTGTCATACGATTATCCATTCGTGTGGGCACACAGTGATTTGGACAGATTCAAACGAATGTTTTTCAAAAACCTCTCTAAACTCTCTCTCTAGAAATCTCTCAAGGAGAGCACCAAAATGATAGACTATAGATGAGAGAAAGAGAGTTTGAAAAGAATTACCAGAAGAAGCTTCTAGAATTTACTATCAACAAGTATTACAAAGACCTGTTGTAGAACCTCCTGAAAGAATTCTCTCTCCCAAACCTTGGCTTAGAGCCAACCACATCTCCCCCAATACCTGCCCCAAGTCCCCTTCCCTACTATTTATAACCCACCGGAACCAAAAAACATAGTAACTAACTAACTAACTGAAAGCCAAATTACAATGTTACCATTGACTGTTATAAACCCCTCCCCTCCTTTGGTAAGTGTACAACACAAGGAGTCGGAACTGAATTCCCAACCAACAGCTGCTAGAAGATCCCTCCTGTACAACTCTATCATCTGGGCTTGGATAAGAGAAATAATAGGCTCATTTACTCCATCCAAGAAAGGTGAGATCCATTGGGCCTTTAATGAAGCGAGATGGGCGTCCATTGTAGCATTCAATCACTTTAATCTCCCATGCGTCATCGGGGCCTGCAAATCGAGCTCTCCCACGCGGGCAATAGACTATATATCTTCGTCTTGGTTCTAATCAGAACCACCATGCCCCAAGACACAACGGTCAAGAAAAAGGCCACACCGCAACCCAGCTCTACAGTGTAGCTACAACAAAAAAGACAGAACCACAAGAATCCTCCTCCAAAACTCCACGTTGCAGCCTATCTCTCCACGCCATACCTATGCCAAAAATGACAGAACCCTCAAAACACAACCTCCAAGACTCTGCGCCACAGTAGACCTTTCCATGCTGCAAGCACCCGTTTTATGACACACCACAAGCTTTCGCACCACAAAATCCTTGTCATCCAAAACATCAACTACAACTCCACTATTCACTCTCAAACTCCCTCAGAACTTCCTCCAGATACCACTATTACCAGAATTCTCACAAAGTAACGGGTTGGAAGGTCCGGGTCGTTGCATCCTTCTTGCCTTAACTTGTCTCTTCGCTTTAGCAGCCATGTGAAGTAGATCTTCCATATTCAAATAGCGGTGCATGTCCACTAAGTCTCAAATGTCATGGTTGATGTTTTTTACAAATTTTGCCATGTTTGGCCTCTCGCTCCTCATCGATATTGGCTCGAATCATGATCGTCTCCATCTTTTTGTGATACTCATCAACACTCATGGCACCTTGTTTCAAACCCAGCAACTTACGGAACAAATCACAATAATAGGGACTAGAAATGAACCTCTTCGCATTACCACTTTCATCTCCTCCCAAGTGTGGATGGGTCTTTCTCTACTTCATTGTCGACTCACTTGTGGTTGGTCCCACCAAATACTAGCATAGTCGGTGAATTCCATGGCCACCAACTTCACCTTATTTTCCTCCGAATAGTTGACAACCAAAAACATGTTCAACCTTTCATTCTCATTCCAAGTATTTTTCGGGATCATTCTTACCTTGGATTGATGGGATCCTCAACTTTACACCTCCAAGATCATTGGTTTGCCTCAATGATGGTCGATTTTGCCGAATTGGTGACTGGTGAAAATCAGAAAACTCCTCTTCTTCAATGACCTGTCTCCTTAGTGGTGCTCTAAAATTCGAAGGGAATTGTAATTCATCCATCCTCACATTCAACCTTTGGAATCGTCCGCCCTCATAAACATCTTAATGTTCATTTCATTGGTATCAATCGCTTCCACCGTTTACAAGAAAATTTGAAGAGAAAGAAATATGGACACCACACACTCCCTCGCATGTTTACGCTCAAAAGTAGTGTGTTCACTCATGTCAATTTTGGCTTCTTTAATAAAATGTAAATCTTTTGTCTTTTACCACTCCACTTACTTCCTATAGTGCTCTTACTCAACTCCAACAAATCTAAAGGATCATTGAAATGTGGCAATCCTAAACTACAATTCAAAGATAAAATTCCAGAAGGATTAAGCAAGAGCATGAAGGTTTCAAGCAAAACCCACCATAGTAACAATACTTTCATTCATCATATCTCAAGAGTATAATGAGATGGCTATTTATAGCCAAAGAGGAGATAAAATAGTCAGATGTCTAGTTTTCTGTAGTCAAAAAGCCCATGCCATGCTTTTTAACGGTGTTGCACTTGGCCAAGAATTGAGACAACCAGTACAGCCCTTTTGAAAATAATACACCTAAAAAAGACATAAGACAACTAGCCCACCACCTTTGAAATTTAATACTCAAACTTTGTCTTTGAAGATTCCATAGGAGAGTGGGCTTGAAATTCATAGCACACCATGGGTTGGGATTTTAAAAGCAAGTTTGGGGCTTAATTAGCCTAATTATAGGCTCGGATGCTTCCCCCAAGCAAGGGTGTTTGACCTCCCCTTGGATATTCGTGATTAATCCATGCAAGTCCTTCTTCCTTCTTTTAATCCACTCTCGCGTCATTGAGCCTCCAATTCCTTGCAACAGGCCTTGTGCAATTATGCGCTCTCCACCCACCATGCCATGTTCGCCTTCATTCCCTCATTGCACATGTGTGTCATGATTCTCATCGTAAGGCCTCCCATATTGTGTGATATGCCTATTTAGTGCTAGTCACCAGCCCCTAATTTATTGGAGGCAGGCTTGGGGTGGCGCACTAAGCTTACTGTCAGCCCGAGCGGGGCCCAGGTGGGTTGGGTTGTGTCACTAATACTCCCCCTCAAGCTGGATATGAAAAGCATAATCACATAAAATGACAATAATAAGAACATTTGTTTGTGTCCCCCGCTTGTATAGCTATGTCCTCCTCTGCATGAGTGCTCCCTCACGATAGAAATGATTGCGTTGGAGTATAACTAATTATTGCTAGAGTAGGGAAATCAAAGAACTCCTATGTTGTTGATGACCAATGCTGGAAGTTGCCAGATGAAATGGAGACCGACAAGCGGCCCCAAAACGATCGGGTGAAATGGCTCCCACATTGCGGACCCAATAAGGTCGGGTGAATCAACGGCCGTCATTCAAATCCAAGAAGATCGGGTGAAACGGCGCTCGTCATGTGTACCCCTAAGGGCGACAGCCTTCATGGCTAAAGGCCATCTTCACAGTTGGTGCCCCCTCCCTCGAGGCGTATCCAACCCCTTTATTGAAGTCAGGGTCATCTACCTAGCCAATCGCAACTCCAGCCACGCCCCTCTAGCCATCGAACCACGCCTCACGGCTTACTAAAGTTGTCGTCCTGCGATCAGAATGCAAGTTCAATGCACCACTTCTACCGCCCAGACCACCATCACCGTCGAGCCTATTTGTTGGTGCTCGGACCTTTCCGTGGCAGCCAGACTTTTCACCACCACCCCAATGACGTCCAAAATTTATTTCTATCATTTGCTCGAGTTATCTTCACCCACAAGATGCCTTTTGGGTCCCCGTGACAAACGTCGTTCCACTCAACCTTATTAGGTCCGCAAAGCGGGCAGCGTTAGACCTAGCCATATTGGGTCCGCATGACGAGGGTCATTCCCCCGGCCTTCATGGTTTCGCAAAACCGGCATCGTTCCACCCGGCGGTTTGGGTTCACAGAACGGACGTCGTTCCACCCAGTTGTTTGGGTCCGCATGGCGAACGTCGTTCCACCTGGACGTTTGGATCTGCACGGCGAGCGTTGTTCCATTTGGTCGTTTGAGACCGCTCATCAATCACTGTTTCATCCGGCATATTCGAGGACTAATCAGTATGGGAGTTCATCGGTGCAGCTATTATTTTTACTTCAGTTCGATCTTTCTTATCGTGAGGGTGAGCAAAGTCATAAAGAGAAAGATGGAGTCACACAAGCAAGTGGGATTCACCGGACAACACGCATCGAATTTTTCATTTTCTAGTTTTTCTTTACGTAGCAAGCTACGTATGTCCGGCCTGATTTTGTCTGTAAGATGTATTGAGGAAAAACTTCCATACGTGCATAAAAAAAATTAGACACATGTCAAAAAGCGAGCAAATTTTCGTCATCCATTGACGCACATCATAAATGGTTGAGTTTGTATAAGCTACAACGTGATATCCTCACCTTAACAAATTTGCAAGATCAAAGGACACTTCCTTTCAGTTGAGTGCGTATGTGAGTCACTACAACTCATGAAAAAGTTTTTACTCCACGCTTTGCCAATTTTATCCTTGGTCTCCATGCATCTTGCATACCACACAATTCCCATTGTGTATGAAGTGAATTTTTTTTCATTACACCAGAGTTTGACCCCAAACCTACCCAAACACCCCACCTCATCCTTGCCACACAAGCTAGTCTCGTCGGTGCGTATGAAGTGGGATTTAATAAATGGCATACATGCCTCAGGGTACAATCCACTTCTTCAGTACTGAGCAAAAAAAAATTGCATGTTCATGTGTCATTCATTCAACATGCTTGCAGAAACACATATGTTCTTTTCTTATGCAATGCTTATAAATCTTTGTCTAAAATGATATTTAATAAGAACTCTTATTAACACAATGCTCCATTAATCTCCTTATGCAATGATTCATAAACATCTTAGTGTGGGCCTGATAGGTTTAGCAAATTTCCAGACTATCCCAAAGAAAACTGACCACTCACAGATCTCTCATTGTACTAAAAATATAATCTTCTAAAACACTTGGCAAAATTGTTGAACACGATAAAATGTTTTGTGAAATCAAAACAAAAAATGATTAAAGGCAACAAGACTAACAACATTGATTCTCTTGCCTGCTAGTGATAGGGACTGGGACAGCTGTTCACAGCCTAGAAGAGTATTCTAGAAGAGGGATGCAGCAAGGGAGCCAGGCTAGCCCCAGCTGGCGCAGCTGGAAAGAATATTCTGGAAAGGGGGGGCCCACTGTACAACCTAACAAACTGGAGGCACGTGGGAAACTAAAGGGGGGCTAGAGTTGTTATAAAGGGAGGCTGGGGGCCGGAGTGAAGGGGAGGAATTATTCTCTTTGGGAGCAGTTCGACCGGTGTGGCTTGGGCGGGAGCGCTGAGGAGCCTCTCGAAGTCTCTCTCTCTTTCTCTCACCTCTGTCTCGCATTCCTTCATTCTCCTATAATTCTCATTCTGCTGCTACAGCCTCTCTATATTTCTATACAAAGAAGCCCGCTCTAGCAGGTCCTATCAGCTACCCATAAAAATTTTGGGTACATGCAGGCATGTAAAACATTTTCCCTGACCTAACAATAATAGCAAGCAAGAATTGAAACTCCATAAAGAAGATTGTGTGTTGAAGTTTGTGTGTGGTAAAAAAGCTAGTGCCCCTTGAATTTGCTTTGAGCAGTTGAGATCACTCTAACTACAATCTCAGCCTCAGCCTGTTGTTCATTAATAGTGACACCATAAAAATGAGCAGTTTGCTTTTCTATCTGGCATGACATGCAGGTTACTAGACCAAAGCGTCTGCAAGACATTGGCAATATTGCTAAAAAAACTAAAAATAATAATAAAATGAAAGGCGGGCACCTTTCCGCTGACAGATGTTCTAACTGGAAGAGGCCTGATAGTGACAGTTCCATTCAAAGCTTCCTCAAGAACATTGGCAGAAATTGTGGTCTTTATATGGACACCAACTTACTAAGATTCAAGGACAGTGAGGAACTAAAAAAAGATGAACATTAAAAAAGAAAACAGATTATTCTCACACATCAATCACCTGAACAGTGGTGCAAACATTGTATTGACCGTTCCGAGATTAGACAAGTCAATTTCCATATCCAAGCCATCAGCATCAAGACCCTGACTAATTTAACAATCAATTATTAAACTCACCGGAAAGGATGAAATTTCAAGAGTTGAAAAGAGAGTAGATAATGACCAATAAGGATGTGGAAGAAAAAGAGACTGGTCTTCAAAAACCCTGCATAAATATTGACGTTCATATTCATATTTTAGTTTAAACAATAAAATGCTGCAAAAGCTATTTTTATTTCATTGTACAACTCTCAGTACTCGTACATTCCAAAAGCTAATAAGGGTTGATTTGATTAAAAATTGAAGAGCATTTTGAGCTCTAAACAAAGAATAAATTCAGTGCGAAAGAATAAACATTAAAATGAAAAACCGAATAATTAAAATAGATGCATGGAAATCCTTCAATACAACTTTAGCTTCTCTAAGCAAAGACTGGCTTTGAAGACTGCAAGACGGAAAGGAAATTTCCAAATAGTGCACAAAAAGCAAAGACAATCATCAACATACAGCATTTGAGCATACTTCTATGATAGAAGTGCTACTTTGCATTTTAGCAACAAAGTACAAACACAGTAATGTTACCAGAACTGATATTGATATCAGTCGATCAAAGAAAATATATAGATAAAAGAGTCTCAATTCGTTTGATTGAGCTTGTTGGGAAGATATTTTCATACACTTCTATAGCAAAAAATCAAAATAGAGCATAAAATAAGTGAATAAAAATTTCCAAAAAGCAGTAGAGTAAATTAGAGGAAAGGCAGATACCGCACATTTATCATGGGATTGGTTAGAAGAAACCCACCTCAAAGCCAGATGTATCATATTGCCTTCTTTTCTTTGGGTCAGACAAAATGTTGTCAGCATATGCAGCCTCTTTGAACACCTCAGGAGCTTCAGGGTTGTCAACATTCTTGTCGGGATGATACCTGCCCATATTCAAAAATGCATGTCACAGCTTCAGGGTTGTCGACATTCTTGTCGGGATGATACCTGCCCATATTCAAAAATGCATGTCACCTGCATAACAAGTATTCAAAAATCATCTAAAAATCGAAGATAGTATATGAAGTGTCAAAACTATTATATATGGTAGTCAGTGTTGGGCTTTGACGAGCTTTGACGGGACATCTTGAACGAAAAATAAAAGTAGCGGAAATGAAAATGTTAAGATGGACATGTGAACATACTAAGATGGATAGGACTGGAAAGGAATGCATTCGAGGGAAAATTGGAGTGACTCCGATTAACCAGAAGATGGCTGATATTAGATTAAGATGGTTTAGACATGTTAGAAGAAGGCCTAAGGATGCACCTGATCATAGGGTAAGCTTAATGATTAATTCACTTATTAAAAGAGAAAGAGGTAGAGGTAGACCTAAAAGGACTCTTAAACAAATCATTCAAAATGATCTTGTTGTAAATGGTTTCAATGCAAATATGGTCTTCAATAGAGCTAATTGGCGACGTTTGATCCATGTATCTGGCCTCATTTAATTGGGTTTAAGGCTTGTTGGTTATTATTGGTGTTGTGGTCTAATTTTTGAATTGCACCTCTAGCAAATATAAATGTACAACAGTGTTGTTGAATTGGGAAAAGGAAAAGGAAAAGGTAATGCTCAACTAATTTATAGTAGAAGATAAAGGTGATACCAAAATCAATGAAATATCAAGCTACCAGAAAAAACAACTAAAAACCTGAAGAAACAACCTGCAAATCTGAAAATTAAAAAAAATGGTTGAACATTCCCTGTTGATGAAGTGCGCCTTTTTCAGGGGCTCGTAGAAGCCCATTTATTGCACTGAACCTTTCTCCTTGATTTTAGGAATAAAGGAAGGTCCATAAATAAGTTTTCAGTATATGGAGAGATCACTGGATTTCAAATGGGAATCTATTCAGAGAATTTTAAGTGTAACATTAAGAAAATAAAATTTTACAAACGAATACCCATTGTAGACATAGGAAAACTCAGAAACGCAAGAATACACATGAAATGAATCATCCCGACCCAGAAAATTTTATTTCAAACATTGATGCAAAAGAGATCAAAACTCAAATTGATTTAAGCTACGGAAGTCTATGCAGTTGTTTTATTTCTCAAAGAGTAAAAAGGGAAACCAATTTCCTTCATGCATTTGTATAAGGCGGAAAGGAACTCGTATGTACCGTATAAGAACCCAAATTTACGATGAAAATACTTGTTTACAGTAACATACTTGAGCGCAAACTTTCTATATGTAGTTTTGATTACTTGATCGGATGAATCCCTGGGCACGCCCAAAACCTCGTGAGGATCTCGCCGCAGTGGAGGATCCGAAGTGCCATCCAACTTCGAACCCATTTATTATTTGTAGAACAGGCTACCTGCAGAGCTTCGAATTTTGAATTTATTCTAAGGCTAAACTCTCCTAATCACCTTCATCAAATTGAACCCACGAGCACTTGTGCCCGGTTGTCTAAGAAGTTTCGATTCCATCTTCACAAACACGAGCAAAAACGAAGCCCGATAAATCAAGATTTTCACCGAACTCAAAGCATCGGGTCGCCCTTTCCTCGGGAAAACGCGATATTCAATCACACAGCAGAACGGAAAACGCATGCTCTGATCGCTTAGCCCTCGTTTGGCAGCGCTCGAAAATAAAAGATAAGAGACGATTGAAATCCGTTTCTTCTGTTTGGCTAGGTCAAAATGTCCGAAATAAATGCACGTCGGAGAAAATTTCTCCCCTAACGGCGTTTTCTTCGCGTTTTGAATAGTTCCAAAATCAGGACGATTCGGGCGAAAACCCTCTCCCATTTTGATATTTTATAAATTCTCCATATTATTCATTTTAGATATTTTATAAATTCTCCATATTATCCATAAAAATATTATAATCAGGTACCGTAGATATTCCATAAATTCTCCATATCATCTTTTATCATTTAATTTTTTTATGTTATGATTATTTTGTTATGTTGTGATTATTATCTCTACACGACGTTGAATTGTTTCTTTATTCATGTTTAAGTTTTAAAACTGTTTGAAATACTTAAGAAATATCTGGTGAACTACATGCATTATTGTAATATTTTTCTTGATAATTTATATTTGACCGTTCTAATGAGAAATAAAATATATTTGGTTGATAAATTCAAAGTTGTGGTACGTTGAATTTCATAAAAAAATGTTTGCCTTATTCATGGCTATACTATTTTCTTAAATTGATATTTATATAAATGAACATATTTTTAATTATTAATAATAACAACAAAGAATATTCTCATGAATTTCTAAATATTTTTTTTCAACGTAATTTATAAATAACGATTTTTCTGAGTTCAACATGATTTATAAGTAATGATAACAATCAAATATGTTTTTGATAATGTGTATATAAATAATTTTGATTATAACTAATTATGTGTATATAAATAATCATAAACAATTAATAAATAATTTTGATTATAGATAATTATGATTATCTTGAATTAATAGTTTATATAAATAATTTTGAATTAATACATATTTTGAATTAATAACTTTGAATTAATAATTGTTAGTAGTTATTTTGAATTAATAATTCTTTGAATTAATAATCTTGAATTTATAATTTTGATTACCTTGAATTAATAATTTTGAATTAATAAATTATATAAATAATTTTGATTATCTTTAATTAATTTTTTTAAATTTTTAAACTTGCATTAAAATATATTCGTAGTTTCATGTTTATCTAATTTTGATGATACAAAAGATAATAATTGATTGAAATCAAAATTATTGGTTTTTGATTTGTTATAAAAAAGGTAATAAAAATACATTTTTTTAAAAAAAGTTTTTTTGTGTCATTTAACATAGATTATTGATATTGGGAAAACATGGTGGCAGGTGGTGTCTGTGGGGATCTAATATATGGTTATTTTTTATTTTGAGCAAATATGTCATTTAATCCTGTGTGTATGTGTTATTTTTTAACAAAAGTTATTTGTGTTATTTTCATCAAAACAGTTTCATTTTCTTTTCTTTTAAAAATTGTCACCAAATGTGACAGAGAGAAATCCAAATCATTTCTTTTCTTTTATTAGGTTATTGATCCAAACACAAAGAGAGAAATCACAATCATTTCTTTTCTTTTTCTTTTACTTTATAAACTATCAAATAATTTCTTTTCTTTTACTAAAATCTCACCAAACACAGTGTTAGGGCGTGGTCGCGGGTGGCATGTCCGGACAACGGTTTATTTGCAAAAAAAATTGTAGCATTGCCACACCGTTGTACCAAAACTATGTATATCTAATTTATCTCGTAAATTTTGATTTAGTTTAATAATTTAATGTTATAAATAAGCATCAAAATTTTAAAAAATATTAATACATCAAACTCCCAAAATTCAATTAAATTTTAGTCGATTTCAGCTTTTTTTACCTAAAAATCATTTATTGGATTAATCATGTTATTAATATTATCAAGTTGTCATGGTTTAAAATCGTGTCCATGTGTCCAAAAATTGTAACATTTCGAATTTTAGTATGATTTCTTTTTCCGATTTTCATATGTCCTAATTGAATAACTTGTTTCTACGTGCAATATGATTTTAAAGTAAATAGTGTTTGATTTAATTAACATATAATATTACAATATAAAATGAAATAAATATTATTATCACATGAAACATATACGGGTCATGATTATAAAAAACACAAGTGTGCAGTAAATATAAGTAAATAAGAAGGATACAAGCTTAAAACACCATCTCTCACGGTCTCCCATGAATATCATACCATCAGGTATAATTGTAAAATGAATGCAAAATATTATAAATATAATACACATTTAGATAAAGAAATAAGTGGTTTAGATGAGTATGGTATATGTATGGAAGGGTGTGTGAGTATATATGGTCAATGCATATATATAGTTGTTGGCTATATAGTCTCGGTGTATGTTCATTGGGTATGGTCATTGGAAATAGAGTCAATCGGTCCAATGTCATTAAACATACAACAGTTTGGTATTGCTGATACGTGATCACTATGTGTAACCCATTGGTTAAAGATAAAAAGAGATGTTAAACATTAGAAAAAATATATTTGATACAAATAAATAAACAATTATCATTTAAGAAACAATTACATAATGATAAGAAATAACGTTATAACTATTCATTGCATATTAAATAGTTTTCATTATAAAAAAATTGTTTTTCAACACATTATGTGCCTTTATTTAAAAGCTAATTTTTTCATTTTTATAGTTTGAATTTAATGAAATTGATTTCATATTTGGAACCATGACATTTTGAAGTGATCTTGGGTTGATGATTGTATTTGTTGTCACTTGTTCTTGTTATCATTGTCAATGTCATTATGCAAAGGTGATGATGCGGGTGGTTGAGAGTGTACCCACCCATTACATGGAGATTGAAGGTGTTGCCCATTAATTATGGGCAAAGGAGAATCATGATGTTACCATTGTTATATAAAGAGGGCCTCACATGTTGGCAACAAAAGTTGGAAGTGTTCGCTGCTTTGGAACAGTTGGTCAAATAGGTTCTCAAGAGCATCCCATATACATCAGATGATTGATGAGTTGATATTTATGGAGGAACGTGACAGGTGCTGAAGGAGGAGTTCAAGTACTGTCTACAATAGTTTGGAATAACAAAAGTGATGGCTATGGTGAACAACTTAAGAGTTATTGTAATCAATGTTAAAAAGGTTAACTGGTTGGAGTTTGAAGACCCAAGGAATTGAAAGAAGGTCATCATAGTGTGCTACTACAGATGACTGCTAAAATCAGTGATAAAACACACTTGGGTGCAGTTTTAGGTCAATTAAAATCATGTGTGCAATGTGCAACTTTGACAAAGAGGTGTGTTTATATACTACCAAAGATTTTCGAAATCATTTTGAAGTGTTTGAGAAAGTTTCATAAATTACCAAAGGCGTTATGAAGTGTTTGTGGATGGTCGAGAACGACTGGAGATGGACTGGGGGAGCCCTAGTTTAAAATAAAGGAAATCGGGAAGAATATGCCCAAGTCCAAGTTCCACATATGTGAAACCATGTAGCTGAATGCACAATGTACATTAATTCTAGAAACATAGGTAAATCCACATAGTCGAAGTTACCACACATGCAAATGTTTGCATACGTGAAACTCGCCATAGTCAAATTTAATGACGTAGCCAAATGCCTCACGCATGGGGTTTCTATAGCATATTCGAACTTCACGTAGTTGAGGTCCGCTACGTATCTGAATAAAGCTCCACGTATCTGAATAAAATCCCACATAGGAAAACCAGCACATGGGGCACTACTTATCCAAATTTGGATAAGTGAAGCTGTAACATCCCAGGTAAATAAAGAATAAAGAATTTTCATATTTATTAATATTTACGAATTAAATATTAATTTTATTTTAAAGGGGTTGCTATGTTCGATAGCGTACCCAATACGCAACGATGAGTTTCTTTGAAACTTACGTAGCACACTAGTAATAAAATAATATTATTTTAAATGTTAGATAACAAGTAGCCATTGTACTGGCGGGAATGGATAGAAATAACTAAAATATGATTAGATATGTTTTTAAATGTTTATACATTTACCCAATAAAAGATAAAGGCTTAAAATACGGAAAGAGTTCAATTTTAGGGCATATATACTCTAATTTTCACTAAAGGTTCACTTATCACCTTTTAATGGTGAACCGTCATTAAATATAGTTTTGATCACTCTTATACTTTATTTTGGACCAAATATAACTCTTCTTTAGAATCGGGACATCAAAATTTACTTTGTGTAAATTTTTGGTACCTTTCTGATAAAGTTCTTTTTTTATGAATAGTGTAAAATGTTGTATTTTAATTCAAAACCTCTTTTTAATCTAAATTATTTATATTATTAGATTATTATTTTAATTGGTTTTAAAGTGAAATTAGAAAATATTTTTACCAGTTAATCCAATGGTGGTCATTGGAATCAATTTCACTTTGAATTTGGACTTAAACTGGTGTCAATCTTTTGATACTTATTGTTTCACAAAAACACGCTATTTGTCATGACAACGAGAATTAATTATTAAATTAATTAATTTGACTTATATGTTTTGAATTTTGTAAAATGGACTTCATTTTTGAATTCGGAATATCAAATATAGCTTAGGGTGAATTTTTGGTAATTTTCTGAAAAACTTCAATTTTTGATGAATAGTGAAACCACTAAGTGGTAATCAAGCAAACTGATTTTTCAGTTAAATGAAAGTTTACCACTAATGTGTATTGAATTTTGAAAATCCGACATACATGGTTGTCATTAAGAAGTAAAGTGTGGTTCAATGAGATTAAAATAATTTTTTGGTGAATAGTAACTTTTTTTCATTAATCGCGATTAGAGGTAATTAGTGTAGTTTAAGGTAAAAATGGTATTATAAGAATGTGAAAACACCATGACACTTGTCCTACACCTATTGGGTGAGTCATGGCCGACCAAGACAAGCCATGAGCCAACTTGGGGACCCCATGGAGCCACTTTAGTTGGAAAATGACATTAATATATTTTTATTTAATGTTAAAGTGAAAATGACACTAACATAAATTGTTTTACTAATATAATTTTTGAGTGGGGTTATACAAGTCCAAATTTTGATTATAAATAGTCATTGAAAATCTAAAAAGATTTCCTACATCATAGTATTTTTTTTTATAATTTTTAGACATTAAATAAATTAAATTATATATGACATAATAATGATGTAGCGATGACATCATTATTTGACGATTTAAATAAAATGGAAAGATAATGAAAAATCTAAAACCTACACATGGCCAAAACCAATTGGATGAGTGGATTTAGAACCCTTATCACCTTATCCATGAATTATATCAATGTGGGACCTTTTAAAACCGAAACACATTTTCAAATAAAGTAATATTTCTTTACTTTCCAAAAGTGCCCCTCCTCTCCTCTTATAAAAGGCCCCCACCTCTACCTCATTTCACACACTTATCAAGCCTTTGGATCGGCCAAACCCTTCCCAATTACTCTCTCCACATCCCTCTCCTCATCCTAGAGGATTCCCTTTGGGCAGAATCCTTTCAAAGGAAGCCTTTAGGCTCAAATCAAAAGGGAGTTACACTTTTAAAGGTAATTCATTCTCTCTTGTTCATTTGTTTTATTTTGCTTGTCCAACCCTCTAAACTCTTTTTATTTACTTATTTTGTAACAACACCAGTATCTTCAATATACTAGAATGTTTTTATAATATTTATTTGAGCTACACTCTCACACAACTACATCAAATGGTTAAAGAACATACGGTTTCCGTGGATGGCGAAATTCTGCCTCCCGAAACGATGATTGTTCAATACTCATTTAACACCTTCAAGGGTGGCCATTGTGATGTCACTATTTTTATATATGATATATAATATGTTTATGTTTTCTTTAAGCTTCTGTATTTTTCATTTTTGGCATACCTTTATGGTTTCCATTATGGGTAAACACGATATCTTCATTTAAGGAAGTGCGGACTACCGCCCCCTAAAAGTGATGTGATTCGTTAATGCCATATGTGGGACGTGTAAAGGATGGATTTAAAGTTATTATATATGATGTTATACTGGAATTATAATATACCTCTATATCATTATTATTTCTTTCCATTAAAGTATGAGATAGAAATGAAAGTAGCGTTCATGCGTACGTACGGCTTACCGTCTCCATGAACGGTGCATTTCATTTCTTATCCCCAAATGTAATGTACTATTAAAATTACATGTATATAATGTATATATATAATTAATGATATATCTAAATGATGAATATAATTCTGGAATTAAAATATACATACCTCTCATTTAGTTTTAATTCCACTAATATGACAAAGAAATGAAAGTAGCGTTCATGCGTACGTACGGCTTACCGTCTCCATGAACGGTGCATTTCATTTCTTACCCCTAAATGATTATGTAATATTATAAATACATGTATATGCTGGATATATATGATACATATTATATCCAAATCGGGAATTTCATTCTGGATATAAAGAACTTTTGACCACATGAACAACATGTAATTGTAAGAAGTCAACTTTCGACTTAAGAACCAAATATTGACAAAATAAACATTATTAACTTAAATGGTTACATAATGTTTATAACATGGAAATAAGTGATATAAAAAGAATAATGAACTTTAAAAAGGTTCTTAATCAAGTATAAATTAACTCAAGTTTATTATTCAGGACGTTAAAGAACGATCGAGTCAAGTCGGACCCAAGGTAAGGGACTTCGTCTCAATCTCCTTTCATTGAGGCATATTTCATTTTATACACAACTTTCTTTTATACGGTGTATAAACTCCTTTGACTTTTACTTTTATACAAAAGGAATCTTTTTCTACGAAGCGTTTTACTAAACGACAAAAAGGAATGTTTTTTTTAACGTACGCGGTGACAACGACTTTTTCCGCCGCCGCGAGTATTATTTGATCTTTGGCTTTCTCAACAAGCCGTAATGTTTTTAGAATAAAATAAATACCATATACTCTTTTATGTATTTTGGTATTGAAAATGGTTTTGGAAAAATGATTCTATTATGTCAATATATTTATGATATATTGTGATTGAAATGTGGAAATGTTATCATTCCTTTATATTGGTTTTATATTTTATGATTTTATACTGGTACTTGGACATTTTAACGGGTGGTTACGTTATAAACCATATGACGGGTGGTGCCGTGAATACCAGGACGGGTGGTTACGTTATAACCTCCAATGCATTGGGTATGGAAGTCGGCCGTATGGCTATTCCATTAAGTATGTATGGAAATTGGCCGTATGGCTATTCCATTAAGTGATATGTGTGGAAGTCAACCGTATGGTTATTCCACTTAAGTATTTTTATGTCCCAAGTTACCTTTATATATTCTATGTGTTCTTTATATGGGTTTTATGGTAATACTTTGGTTACAAAAAGGTAAGTAATGATACTTTATTCAGTGAAGAGTTTTTACTACTTCATGAGGGTGAAGGTATTACTTTGATATAGTATACATGGTTTACTTGATGTTTGAAAAACTAACAGTTTTCATTCTCTTTGTATCCCTTACTGAGCTTTTAATGCTCACCCCAAGTTTTTTGAAATGTTTTTCACAGGACTTAAAGTGGAATAAGGTCAAGGATGAGATCAAAGGGAATGTCATGCTATCTAAAACATGGAATCTAGACATCTTTCTTTTTAAGAGTTTTTATTTTATGGAGACTTAGTAGAAGTGTCTACTTTGTAATCTTTTAAGATGTAATAGTTATGTTCTAATTCTCTAAAACTCTAAACCTGAAAAGATCCTCAATGTGAATTATTCATTTAATTCAATATTAAGTAAGGTTTAAGGCTGGGGACTTATAGTTGGTATCAAAGGTCGGTTTAGACAACTTTAGGAGTTAGAAAAGTGTTAAATTATAATATGATTGAAATGATATAGCATTTATGGATTACCATGTTGCTTCGCCTAAGATATTTCTGTGTTCAGAATGGTTTTCCGCAGAGGAAACAAAGCAGCTATGTTGGGATGACATCTGGAGGAAGATAACCTTCCAAATCAGCAACCTGAGATGGTCGGAATTGGAACTGAACAGTTTGTTGCAGTAATGACACAGTTGACTCAGGCTATAAATGGTGGTGGTATCCATGCACGAGATCAGCCAGATCAACCGCAGAGGAACATGTCAGTGGTGGAACATTTCATGAGGCAACATCCCCTATCATTCAGAGGATCATCTGACCCTGTGCAAGCTGAAGGGTGGATTAAAGCACTGGAGAAGATTTTTGATGTCATGGGGTGTTCATAACATCAAAAGGTTAGTCTTGTTGTTTACCGTTTTGAGGGTGAAGCTGATCAGTGGTGGTCGATGGTGAAAAATATAAGGGATAGTGATGAGATTGAGGATCTTCACTGGGACGAATTCAAAGGTATGTTTCTTGAGAAATATTTTCCTAAGGTGGTTCATCTTAGGATGAAAAAACAGTTCCTAGAATTGAGGCAGGAGGATGATTTAGTGGCTGCTTATGAAGAAAAATTCACTCGATTGGCAAGGTATGCTCCAAACTTCATACGAGATCTTGATAGTAAAATAATCCGTTTTTACTCAGGGTTAAAGCCAAAGTATCGAAGGGATTTATCTTCTCGTGAGTTCAAAAGTTATGAAAAACTTGTTCGATGTGCGGAGAAGGTGGAAATGGAGTTTGCCGATGATCAGGTGTTCTATAACAAACAACAGAATAAGAGATCTAGTTGGCAGGAAAAGGGGAAGAATTCATCAAAGAAGCAAGGAGGTAAGAAAACCAAATATCCATCCTGTGAGAAGTGTGGTAAAATGCATCCTGGAGAATGTTTATCCAAGTCTGGTAAGTGCTTTCGGTGTGGTAAGTCTGGTCATATTGCTCGTAACTGTAAGGAAGATGATCAAGCAGGAAATGAAAAGCCAACGGTAAGATGTTTTAAGTGTAATGAAATGGGTCATTATGCAAACGAGTGTCCAACGAAGAACTCAACTGGGGGAATGCAGCCAGACTACAAGCAGAAAGGGGTGTTGAAATCCTTTGCAACAACTTCAGCAGATGTTGGGCCATCGAATGAAGTGGTATCAGCTCCAGGGAGCTCAGTATTTTTCGAAGATTGACTTGAGGTCGGGGTACCATCAGTTGAAAGTAAAAGAAGCAGACGTTCCGAAGACTGCGTTCCGTACTAGATATGGCCATTATGAATTTGTAGTTATGCCTTTTGGGTTAACCAATGCACCTTCTGTATTCATGGACCTTATGAATAAAATTTTCCACGAGTTCTTGGATAAGTTTGTGTTTGTGTTTTGAGGTTTGTGAAGAGGTTATGTGTGCCTTGTGATTCACAGTTGAAGAATGAGTTGTTTTTCATCCTGGCAGTACTAAGATGTACAGAGGTCTGCGGGAGTATTACTGGTGGGATGGAATGAAAAGAGACATTGCTGATTTTACTGTGAAGTGTTTGACATGTCAACAGGTTAAAGCAGAGCAGCAGTTACCGAAAGGGATGCTTCAGCCTTTACCAGTGCCAGAGTGGAAATGGGAAAACATATCCATGGACTTTGTTGAGGGATTACCGAGGACATCTCGAGGTAATAATGCAATCTGGGTTATTGTTGATCGCTTGACCAAATCTGCTCATTTCCTTTCTATATGAGATACTTTCTCTCTAGATCAACTTTCCCGTTTGTATCTTAAAGAGATAGCCAGGTTACATGGAGTTCCTCTCTCCATTGTATCGGATCGTGATCCCAGGTTTACTTCTAACTTTTGGAAAGGCCTTCAGAAGTGGTTGGGTACTGAATTAAATTTTAGTACAGCTTTTCATCCTCAATCAGATGGGCAGTCAGAACGAACAATTCAGACATTGGAGTATATGCTACGAGCTTGTTCTATGGATTATCAGGGAAGTTGGGACCAACATTTTTCTTTGGTTGAGTTTTCTTATAATAACAGTTTTCATTCCAGTATACAGATGGCACCATTTGAGGCATTATATGGGAAGCGGTGTCGAACTCCAACTTTCTGGGATGAAGTGGGTGGAAGGAAGTTGATGGGAACAGAATTGGTAGAAGAGATGGCAGAAAAAGTTCAGCTGATTCAGAAACACATGAGAACAGCTCAGAGCAGGCAGAAGAGTTATGCGGATAACCGGAGGAAGGATCTATCTTTCGAGGTAGGTGATCATGTTTTTCTCAAGGTTTCTCCTTGGAAAAGTGTGATGAGATTTGGTAAGAAATGAAAGTTGAGTCCATGGTTGGTTGGACCATACGAAATTCTGGAGAGAGTTGGATCAGTTGCATACCGAGTGGCTTTACCTCCGAGTTTATCTCAGGTACACAATGTTTTTCATGTTTCAATGATGAGAAAGTATATGCCAGATACATCTCATGTTTTGAGTCCAGTGGTAGTTTAGCTGGAAGAGAACCTATCTTATGAAGAACAACCAGTCCAGATTCTTGACCACAGGGTGCAGGTGTTACGGAATAAGGTGATTCATCAGGTAATGGTTTTGTGGAAAAACCATGTGATTTAAGAGGCAACGTGGGAATCTGAAAATGCTATGAGGGATAAATACCCCCACTTATTTTGATAAGTGAATAAAATTGCGAGGACGCAATTCCCAAAAGGGGGGAAGGATGTAACATCCCAGGTAAATAAAGAATAAAGAATTTTCATATTTATTAATATTTACGAATTAAATATTAATTTTATTTTAAAGGGGTTGCTATGTTCGATAGCGTACCCGATACGCAACGATGAGTTTCTTTGAAACTTACGTAGCACACTAGTAATAAAATAATATTATTTTAAATGTTAGATAACAAGTAGTCATTGTACTGGTGGGAATGGATAGAAATAACTAAAATATGATTAGATATGTTTTTAAATGTTTATACATTTACCCAATAAAAGATAAAGGCTTAAAATACGGAAAGAGTTCAATTTTAGGGCATATATACTCTAATTTTCACTAAAGGTTCACTTATCACCTTTTAATGGTGAATCGTCATTAAATATAGTTTTGACCACTCTTATACTTTATTTTGGACCAAATATAACTCTTCTTTAGAATCGGGACATCAAAATTTACTTTGTGTAATTTTTTGGTACCTTTCTGATAAAGTTCTTTTTTTTATGAATAGTGTAAAATGTTGTATTTTAATTCAAAACCTCTTTTTAATCTAAATTATTTATATTATTAGATTATTATTTTAATTGGTTTTAAAGTGAAATTAGAAAATATTTTTACCAGTTAATCCAATGGTGGTCATTGGAATCAATTTCACTTTGAAATTGGACTTAAACTGGTGTCAATCTTTTGATACTTATTGTTTCACAAAAACACGCTATTTGTCATGACAGCGAGAATTAATTATTAAATTAATTAATTTGACTTATATGTTTTGAATTTTGTAAAATGGACTTCATTTTTGAATTCGGAATATCAAATATAGCTTAGGGTGAATTTTTGGTAATTTTCTGAAAAACTTCAATTTTTGATGAATAGTGAAACCACTAAGTGGTAATCAAGCAAACTGATTTTTCAGTTGAATGAAAGTTTACCACTAATGTGTATTGAATTTTGAAAATCCGACATACATGGTTGTCATTAAGAAGTAAAATGTGGTTCAATGAGATTAAAATAATTTTTTGGTGAATAGTAACTTTTTTTCATTAATCGCGATTAGAGGTAATTAGTGTAGTTTAAGGTAAAAATGGTATTATAAGAATGTGAAAACACCATGACACTTGTCCTACACCTATTGGGTGAGTCATGGCCGACCAAGACAAGCCATGGGACAACTTGGGGACCCCATGGAGCCACTTTAGTTGGAAAATGACATTAATATATTTTTATTTAATGTTAAAGTAAAAATGACACTAACATAAATTGTTTTACTAATATAATTTTTGAGTGGGGTTATACAAGTCCAAATTTTGATTATAAATAGTCATTGGAAATCTAAAAAGATTTCCTACATCATAGTATTTTTTTTATAATTTTTAGACATTAAATAAATTAAATTATATATGACATAATAATGATGTAGCGATGACATCATTATTTGACGATTTAAATAAAATGGAAAGATAATGAAAAATCTAAAACCTACACATGGACAAAACCAATTGTATGAGTGGATTTCGAACCCTTATCACCTTATCCACGAATTATATCAATGTGGGACCTTTTAAAACCGAAACACATTTTCAAATAAAGTAATATTTCTTTTATTTTCCAAAAGTGCCCCTCCTCTCCTCTTATAAAAGGCCCCCACCTCTACCTCATTTCACACACTTCTCAAGCCTTTGGCTCGGCCAACCCCTGCCCAATTACTCTCTACACATCCCTATCCTAATCCTAGAGGATTCCCTTTGGGCATAATCCTTTCAAAGGAATCCTTTAGGCTCAAATCAAAAGGGAGTTACACTTTTAAAGGTAATTCATTCTCTCTTGTTCATTTGTTTTATTTTGCTTCTCCAACCCTCTAAACTCTTTTTATTTACTTCTTTTGTAACAACACCAGTATATTAAATATACTAGGATGTTTTTATAATATTTATTTTAGCTACACTCTCACACAACTACACCAAATGGTTAAAGAACATACGGTTTCCGTGGATGGCGAAATTCTGCCTCCCGAAACGATGATTGTTCAATACTCATTTAACACCTTCAAGGGTGGCCATTATGATGTCACTATTTTTATATATGATATATAATATGTTTATGTTTTCTTTAAGCTTCTGTATTTTTCATTTTTGGCACACCTTTATGGTTTCCATTATGGGTAAACACGATATCTTCATTTAAGGAAGTGCGGACTACCGCCCCCTAAAAGTGATGTGATTCGTTAATGCCATATGTGGGACGTGTAAAGGATGGATTTAAAGTTATTATATATGATGTTATAATGGAATTATAATATACCTCTATATCATTATTATTTCTTTCCATTAAGGTATGATATAGAAATGAAAGTAGCGTTCATGCGTACGTACGGCTTACCGTCTCCATGAACGGTGCATTTCATTTCTTATCCCCAAATGTAATGTACTATTAAAATTACATGTATATAATGTATATATATAATTAATGATATATCTAAATGATGAATATAATTCTGGAATTAAAATATACATACCTCTCATTTAGTTTTAATTCCACTAATATGACAAAGAAATGAAAGTAGCGTTCATGCGTACGTACGGCTTACCGTCTCCATGAACGATGCATTTCATTTCTTACCCCTAAATGATTATGTAATATTATAAATACATGTATATTCTGGATATATATGATACATATTATATCCAAATCAGGAATTTCATTCTGGATATAAAGAACTTTTGACCACATGAACAATATGTAATTGTAAGAAGTCAACTTTCGACTTAAGAACCAAATATTGACAAAACAAACATTATTAACTTAAATGGTTACATAATGTTTATAACATTGCAATAAGTGATATAAAAATAATAATGAACTTTAAAAAGGTTCTTAATCAAGTATAAATTAACTCAAGTTTATTATTCAGGACGTTAAAGAACGATCGAGTCAAGTCGGGCCCAAGGTAAGGGACTTCGTCTCAATCTCCTTTCATTGAGGCATATTTCGTTTTATACACAACTTTATTTTATACGGTGTATAAACTCCTTTGACTTTTACTTTTATACAAAAGGAATCTTTTTCTACGAAGCGTTTTACTAAACGACAAAAAGGAATGTTTTTTTAACGTACGCGGTGACAACGACTTTTTCCGCCGCCGCGAGTATTATTTGATCTTTGGATTTCTCAACAAGCCGTAATGTTTTTAGAATAAAATAAATACCATATACTATTTTATGTATTTTGGTATTGAAAATGGTTTTGGAAAAAGGATTCTATTATGTCAATATATTTATGATATATTGTGATTGAAATGTGGAAATGTTATCATTCCTTTATATTGGTTTTATATTTTATGATTTTATACTGGTACTTGGACATTTTAACGGGTGGTTACGTTATAAACCATATGACGGGTGGTGCCGTGAATACCAGGACGGGTGGTTACATTATAACCTCCAATGCATTGGGTATGGAAGTCGGCCGTATGGCTATTCCATTAAGTATGTATGGAAATTGGCCGTATGGCTATTCCATTAAGTGATATGTGTGGAAGTCAACCGTATGGTTATTCCACTTAAGTATGTTTATGTCCCAAGTTACCTTTATATATTCTATGTGTTCTTTATATGGGTTTTATGGTAATACTTTGGTTACAAAAAGGTAAGTAATGATACTTTATTCAGTGAAGAGATTTTACTACTTCATGAGGGTGAAGGTATTACTTTGATATAGTATACATGGTTTACTTGATGTTTCAAAAACTAACAGTTTTCATTCTCTTTGTATCCCTTACTGAGCTTTTTATGCTCACCCCAAGTTTTTCGAAATGTTTTTCACAGGACTTAAAGTGGAATAAGGTCAAGGATGGGATCAAGGGAATGTCATGCTATCTAAAACATGGAATCTAGACATCTTTCTTTTTAAGAGTTTTTATTTTATGGAGACTTAGTAGAAGTGTCTACTTTGTAATCTTTTAAGATGTAATAGTTATGTTCTAATTCTCTAAAACTCTAAACCTGAAAAGATCCTCAATGTGAATTATTCATTTAATTCAATATTAAGTAAGGTTTAAGGCTGGGGCCTTATAGAAGCACTGCATATGGGATTCACGTAAGGGAATTTGAATACTCATTGGGTGAAAATTTTAGACTTTCTGGAATTAATATTATGAAGAAGAAATATTTTTACGGATGATATTGAAGTTGACTGTCAATGATTTAAACATTACAAACATATTGAAGGGTGTGTGATCCATGATCTAATAAAAAGAGGAGTTGATATTCATCCATGGAAAGGGAAGATCAAAGCAACATGAACATGGGAGTTCCCAAAACTATTTAATTCGGAGGGAAATACAAATTCGATGATTCTTGTTTTGTGCATTCAAGATCGAGACATCATGAAGCTTATTTAAGCCATGATTCAAGCTTGTTTTGAGAGTATTAAAATGAGGAGAACCACTACATGTATTTCTTGATTGTAGAAAATGAAATTATTGAGTTTTCAAGAATAATATAGATGAAGAATCATCAAACCTCAAGTTGTTGTTCATCAAAGACTATGTTATTTAGATATGTTGTTGTCTGAGTGTTTGTGAGTGATTGAGATTCAAGTATGATGATTTTCCCAAGACTTGAGAAATGTGAAGAGTTCCATATTTTATGAATCTATAAAAGAATAACTGTTGTGTGTTACCATTAATGAAGAAAAAGGCCAACTCGTAGATCAGTGTGTTGTATGATTCATCTACAATCGTGAAAAATGATTCAAGTTGTGGATTTCAGTTGAGTATTTTTTCAGAGTTTGATAAGATGAAGTGCATAAAGGTATTTGAGTAAATCAACATGGAACCACTTTCCTGGATGAGGTTATTTTTTAGATAATGGTGCAAAAAAGCGGTACTTCCTAAAGTGGTTATTTCATGATAGCGCTTTTTACTAGCATAATAAAAAGCATTCCTCATTCTCTATATGAGTAAATTGATTGCGATGGGAGCCATTCAATGCTCTTAAATGAATCCTCCCATGCATGTGAGAAATTGAGGAAATTGTAACAACCCGGACTCTAGAAACCCATAGTTGATAGTTATATTACAATATTGATGCAAAGCACTAGAGTTCTTGAAGGGTCTAGAAACTTAGTAGTTGTGGAAGACTTTATATATATACATGCACATTATATTTGAAAACATAAGATACAACATGAACACGTTGTGAGAAAATGATTATCCCTTCCATTATATCCTTGAAAATCACACATAGTTCTCCTCTAGGTTTCCTAAGGAAAGGAAAACAAATAAGGACGATCTCATATGCTCAGTTAGGAGTAGCATGCAACAGAAGCCATCATTGTTAGATATGCATTATATATATATAATATGATATTATACATATAAAGTGTATATTTAATTACATGGATGTGATGCATGTATTATAATGCATGTATTAAATACATGCGATAATAAATATATATTTGATATATATTTATTTATCTCGAACGATTTTATTATCAGTTACAATCCATTATGAACGGATTCATTGGCTTGACCGCGCATTAAATAAGATTTAATAAATTATGGGAATAAATGTATATGGATACATTAATATGGCTGATGCATTTTCATTTAATGAAACACATCATGGATGACTATATAAAGGGGTGTGATTCCTCCTGTTGAAGACAAGCAATTATGAGTAAGCCTCTCGTTTCTCTCTTCCTCCCACACTGTTGTTCATTGTCTGAGATGAAGGTGTTAACACCGATTCAACATTCAATAATTCTCGTGATATGATCACTGATCCATTGGTCGGTGTACCCCCCTCATAGGTAGGGTGCTTTTGTTCACTGCTATGTGATCTTCATCAAGAATTCTCCTTCACTAAGGAAGAAGACTGATGTCATTGGAAATTTTTAGGTACACCGTTTATATAGTTTATTTATGCGTTGATTCTCAAAGATAGATCTGCCTACGTTTAGGTTATCTTTCGTTGCACATGGTCATGTGATGATTATACAAAACCCAATAGTTCTATCAGAGCAAAGGCTTCTTTGATGAATCAACACGTTTATTGATTTATGAAAAATACATTTCAATTATAAAATGAGATTTTTTAGCTTAGAAATAAATATGAAAAATTCATATATATTACTCTTATTTATGAAAATAAATAAAATATTTATTTTAATCAAGAGGATTCAATTTTGAATTAAATTATGTTATTTATAAATAGTTTATAAATAATGAAAAAGCTATTTTGAAATATTTATACAATTTTATAAAAGTGTTTTATAAATTAATTAGCTATAAAATGTGTATGGTTAATTAATGAATATTTTTTAATACCTCTTGACAAATTAAATGGCAGGGTTTATGATATAAAAATAAATGGTTTATTTAGAAATCATAAAAGGTGATTTATAAATAGTTTATAAATTCTAACATATATGATATTTAGATTATATAAAAATGTTTATATAATAGATATTGAATTATAAAATGTTTATAATTCATGAAATATCATATAAATTACATTTAATATAAAATGTGAAAGGATTCATATTGATAAGAATATAAAATGTTTATATTCTTGCTAATTTATAAAATTTTTATCATTAGCATTAATTTATAAATAGTTCATAAATGTATCATATGTTGAAAAATAAATAAATAAATTATTTATTAAATTTTCATAATATTCATGTTTAGTTCATAATTAATTAATTTGAAATTGTTCAAATTAAAGGGGCTTTATTTAGATATTATTTAAGCCACATTAAAAGGTGTTTTGATAATTTATATGATCAAGGTTTAAATTAAGTATATGATATTTAGATTATTTAAAAGGTTTACATAATAAAAATATAAATTGAAATAGTTTATAATTCCTATAATATCACACATTTAAAAGGAAATTTCATATTATGATAAATATGAAAGTGTTCATATTGGAATGAATATAAAGATTTTATATTCACTATTTTTGGAATGTCCATAACGTTAAAGTTGAAATTATAAAATTGTTTATAATTATCTTTTATTTATTAAATTGTTCATAAATGTTTATCTTGTGTTTAAATATTTGAATTTTTCATTTATTTAAAGGTTATTCCCAGTTATATTCATGGTTATAAATTGTTTATCTTATGAATAACTGTATTCCATAATTTATACGATGAATTGATTCTTGGATAGAGCCTTTCATATCATGCTATGTTTGATATCTTAAAATTTAGTTTTCATCTACCTTGAACTCACCTTTTTAATTTTAGTTATGAGCTTGAGAATAGTTGTAGGGTATAGTTTGTGCACATTAGGTGTTAAAGTTTTCATGAATTTAATTATCTCTTGAGTAAAGTCTCTCTGGGTAGAGGGACTTGGGGCCAGACCACCTACTTTCTTGGAGGTTTGTCTTGGCTAGGAATGTGAATGGGGTTGGCTATATGTTGTTTCGGGCTTACTCATATGGAGTTTTCCAATCTCATATAACTCTATGCCTTTACATGAAGTGTTCATGTACTTTATTAATTTGATGCATTTGGATATGTATAAATATACTCAAATTCTATTTTTATGTTATTAACACAGACTAGTGAGTTTTGTAAATATTTACACATTAATGTGGTGTAAATACATCAATTTGGTAGTTGGAATAAGGATTCCAAAACTAAATCATTAGAAGAATGCAAACACAAATGGGAATAAGACATGATAAGATAATTATTACATAAGATGTAATAGTTATGAATTTAATATGCACATGATGTATATTAAAGTGGTGATACCTTAAAAAGAAAACCCATGAAATACTAAGTGTGAGATTCCTTCCAAAGAGACACTTGTCAAGACCTCGATCATTCAACCAGGTATTGTCGATCTCAACACGAGTACCCCTGGATTATCTTGTGTAAGGAAAGCGAGTTACGAGTAACTCAGGATTATTATGCTAGGTATTGTCAAGATCATCATGAGTATCCCTTGATTGTCCTTGGTTGGATTATTATTGGTGTTTTCTTTAGGTTACACTAGATGGGAAGCCCTAACAGTTAGGATACCATAGGAATAGAGTTGAGTGAATCCATTGGATTGATTTGTCTATAGTTATATGCTCAACTATCTAAGAATCATAAACTTTATTATGGGGATGATTCCCTACCTAAATAATCATGACTTTATTGTGTGATAACTGGTGTAAGTTATGGTGAAATATGGATCTTGGTTCACTAAATGGATCTAATGTATGAGGTCATCGATTTTAGTGGGAGCGCTTTCATTGAAAGTCCTTAATGAAAATACATTTGATATGACATTCATATGATTAACAGTAATGTCAAATGAATCATAATCATCAAACTAAACTTAACATTAATCCTTTAAATGAGGATCTTAAAGTAAAAAAATCATAAGAACGGTAACTTAAGAAAAATTCTCGTGCAAGAGAAGTATTCTATGTTTTAAAATAGTTCCTTCCTGAGTAACCAAGTGTTGAAGTTGTTCAATAAGAAAATCAAGATGCTTATGGAAGCATATAATTATTTGTTTAGGTTTCAATGGAATCATATTTCACATGACTAAAGTAATCTTAGTCTCAACTAATGTACTCAATATAATTGGTTACATCAGTGATTTTAGTCTCATATACTCTATATGATTGGGTACATCAAATTATATTCAGTATGATTGAAAATATTAATGACTTGTTAATACTAAAAGTTTAATTAAATATTTATTGGTTATATAAATCAATTTTATTGTTTTGAAATATATATTATATCAACTATATGTTTTACAAATTTTTGTAAATATATAGATGGTTAGAAAGATGAAAAGAATTTAAGCTTGATTTTTTTTCAAGTAATGGAGTAAATGAGATGCTATATTGATAACTTGGATTCTTAAATCTTAGATAAAATCATCATAAGATGTGTACAATATATCATTTAGATCTAGATAAGAGAGAGTAAACAATGATTGTTTAAATGAAATGAGATGGGTGTTTTTACACATGGTTTATGATTAGTTTAACTTTATATCATGATTTAAAGAAGATAATAAAATGACTTGTTCTAGTTAGAGAATTAATCTTATTGTCATTATGGAAATGTTCTGACAATATGATTGAATTCAATAAAAAGGTTTACTTGATATTTTCAAAGTGTTGAGAATGGATGAACTGGGCATATGATGTCTAGATTCTGATGCTATATAGATTGCACAAGTTGGTAAAATATTTAAACCAGGAGAAGAAAAATTAGTTGAAAATTTCAACAATTTTTCTTCAAGAAGATTATCAAGGTAATTGAAACCTAGGTCTATCGGGAAAGGAATAATAATAATACAATATGATTCACTTCTCTTATATGATAATAGAGGATGTTCAATAACAAAGAGTTGCTATCAGATGGTTAAATGTATATAAATGGTTTATGATTCATTATATTTCTATATCATGTTTTGAGAAGAATATTTGGATAAAAGTGTTCATCTAGGATAAAAGTGTTTATCCATATATTTGTTAAAATATGAGGGAATGTGTTCTCACCATCTATCAATGAGATATTTTAATAAAATATTATTTATAAAAGTAAAGGTTTAAAATGCATAGAATACCATTTATGATTTGAAAATAATAGATTATCTATTTTATATTCGTACTAAAAGGAAATAAATGTTATTTTCTAAAACACAAAGTAATTTTTATTAAATCTTAGAAAGATATTCTGAAGAGAATATGATGTCTAAGAGGCTACACTACTGGAAATCTGACATTTCCCAACGCTTCTATACCAACGGTTCATAAAAACTGTTGGTATAGGTTCCCTTTCCCAACGGTTTGGCCAAACCGTTGGGAAATCCCACTTTGATGCCACCTTTCCCAACGGTTTGGGCAAACCGTTGGGAAAGCCCACATTTTTGGGGACCTTTACCAACGGTTTTGGCCAAACCGTTGGGAAAACCCACATTGTGGGGACCTTTCCCAACGGTTTTGGCCAAACCGTTGGGAAAACCCACATTGTGGGGACCTTTCCCAACGGTTTTGGCAAACCATTGGGAAAGGTATACCCTTTCCCAACGGTTTTGGGCAAACCGTTGGGAAAGGTCCAATTTGTGGACATCTTTCCCAACGGTTTGGCCAAAACCGTTGGGAAAGGGTATACCTTTCCCAACGGTTTGCCAAAACCGTTGGGAAAGGTCACCCATGAATCAACCTTCACCCAGAATCAAATCCAGGCTCAAAATCTATTCCAACGGTTGTCAAAACCGTTGGTATAGGTCTATACCAACGGTTTTGACAACCGTTGGTATAGATCCTTTGATTTTTTATCATTTCTTCTTACCCAGAACAGTATATAAATCAAAATTTAATATAATTATGAGAATACATATATATATTTATGTAATTATATACACAAAAGTCATGTTAGGTTAGTGGTTAAGTCGTTCAATAATAAACTAGGGGTGCTGGGATCAAATCCCAGCGAATGTTTTTTTTTTGAAATACATATACCAACGGTTCCACAACCGTTGGTAAAGATTTTCATATTAATTATACCAACGGTTTCCAAAACCGTTGGGATAGGTCTATACCAACGGTTTGGGGAAAACCGTTGGTATAGACCTATCCCAACGGCTTACTTGGCCACGGTTCTCCAAACCGTTGGTATAGGATATACCAACGGTTTGGAGGCATATACCAACAGTTCCAAACCGTTGGTATATGTTAGTTTTCCAGTAGTGCTAGTGGGAGTATGTATAAACTTATATAAGTTCAAAATTAACAAATAATAGATTGTTTCAATATGTGTTTGAGTGATTTTTTTCTTAATATCCTAAAGATTTAGGGTATGTGACAATAAAGAAAAATGTAAATAGTTACATTTAGTTACTATGATAAAGTAAATGTCACTGTTATGCCAACTTATTTACAAATTGAATTTCACTTGATTTCCTAAAATGTTTAAGAAATATTGGTAAAGTGAAATGTAAATGGTTACATATGTTTACCAAAATAAAGTGGCTATCACTTTATCCTAAAAAAGTTTAGGGTATGGTGGTAAAAAATGTAAATAGTTGCATTAATTACTGTAAGAAAGTTGATATCACTTTATCTAGAAGAGTTTAGAATGTGATGGTAAATTGATAATGTAAATATTTACATTATTTACAAAAGATTTCAAGGGAAAAGTTTTAATGGAAAATGTTCCAAATATGATGATGATATACTTATAAAGAGTTATAAGTGGAAAACAAAATATAAAATTATAACATTTGATGTTATGAAGTTAAGGAGTTTGAATATAAGTTTAAAGAGTTGAACTTAAGGAATATGATTCTTATGTCTCACCATTATTCAAACTATCTTGCTTCATAAATGTCACTCACTAAGTGGTTAGTGGGAGTATTTTATCAGATGGCCACATAGGGATGT
>CAUJRU010001920.1:0-104028 GCA_963277665.1 Viscum album | reverse complement strand
ATTTGGACAATTTGGCTATATAGTTTAACATCATACAATAATGGATTCTTATCCTGTAGTTTAACATCATGTGATCTGGATGTTTATCATGGAGGTTTGACATCAGGTGGTCAAGACAGTTTCTCTTTTCGCTACAAGAAATACTTTTTGAAGAATCTTGCATTGGTAGGAGCTTTAGTAAGCTGTCCAACTTTTGAAATTAATGAGTATGATCCATTACAGTGGACTTTGTGTACAATATATGGTCTTTCCCATTTTAGTTCCAACATTTGAGGTTTCTTTCTGAGTATCACCAGAGTACCGAGGACCAACACCAATTCTCCTTGGAGGAAAGACCAATGGTGAACCTCTTTTTTAATGATCCTATAATATGGTTTTGATAAATCTCTAAATGATGCAAGGAATGAAATATTTTCTCATCCAGTCAGTCAAAATCACTGAGACATTTTTGTGACATCTCATACATGATTATTTGATAACATATGTCCATATAGAGTGATGGCAATTGAGTTTTGATGGGTGGAAACACATATTCACCATATACTAATGAGTACGGTGTTTCCAAAGTGGATGTGTGAGTCATGTTTTGGTAATCCCATAGAGCCTAGAGGATATTGTCAAGAAATTTTTTATTATCTATATCTACCATAATTTTGAGTATATTGGGTATGGTCTTGTTGAAGGCCTCTATTTGTCTATTTACCACTACATTATAGTGGGATGAATATTTGGTCTTGATTCCATACTCCTTATATAACTTATCCAATACAACAGAGATAAAAATGGTGTCATTATCCATTAGTATTTAATGAGGGAAACCAAATTTGGTGATTATATTGGATTTTTCAAAGCTATCAATTATTAATTACCCAACCACTTTTAGTGGTATAGATTTTTTCCCTTTGGAAAAGAAGTCAGTTACTATGGGAATATACTTGAATTTCTCGGATGTAGTTGGAGGATATGATCCTACAACATTAATTCTCTATGTGCTTAATGGACAAGGGTACATGGATGTGTAAAGTAACTATGGGGTTGGAGGATGAAATTTGAATGAACCATACAGGAATAGAATTTTAGGGTGACTTAAGTGAAACTCTACGTAATATGGGGCTTTGAATTTGATGAGAGATCTTGGATCCTAATTGGTGTGCCCCACAAGCTTTGGCATGTACTTCCCTGATGATGGAAGTAGTCTCTTCTCCATCAATTCAACTGAGATAAAACCCATAATATCATCCAATATAATGGACCTTTTATTTATTTTATTTCATATAATACAAATTGAATATTTCATATCAAGATTTTCTCCCTTCCATCCAAATCTGATGGGAGTTCTCCCTTTTTAAGTTAATTAACAATGGGAGTCATCCAGATAGTGGTGGAAACATATGGCCCATGGATGAGACTAATCTTGTTGATTTCTCCCTTGTTGGTCTGAATGAATGGTAAGACCATCTAATGGTGGGCAATGCTGATGAATATTTTTTCCCAATCTGGATCAGCCATAGTTGTCGCTAAATTTTCCAATGCATCAGTCTATGCATTTTGCAACTAGGGGACATGAGTTAATGTTGCATCGGAGTGAAATTCTACCATCATCCCTTGGATGTCGTCTGTCAAAGGGATTAGATCCTCTATCATTATAGAATAATCACCGTTGACATTCATAATGATCAGTTCCAAATCACGCTTTATCATCAAATGTTTTACATGTACTTAATGTGATGGGTCTAGTCCCACAATGAAATATTGGTACTCTGCTTCATTTTTTGAGCACCCCTATGATAGAAAGAAGTAGTAAGGTAAGACTACCTTTTCCTGAGATATGAGTATGACTCGTAGCCCCACTTTTTTAAGCTTGGGGTCTTCCATCCTTTACCTATTGGGCATTTGGACGCATCATCAAAATGCATATCCCTTGTATGGGTGTCGTCTTGAATAGAGAAAACCTATTTAATATGTAGTTTATTATCCAATGAAATCATTTATATCGAGGGGTTTTCTTCGATGAAATATGCTACTTCTTGGACTTTGATTGATTTTTTAGGTATGATCTTTATATCTAATTGCTGAGGGATGACCACCCACCATGACAGATGTCCGGTCAGCATTACATGATGGTGAAACTACCTGAGAATATTTCTATGAGAGACTAAGTGGACCTCATGGTGCTACAGATAGTGCATCAATTTATGGACTAAATATATTAACACCAAAAAACACTTCTCGATAATTGAATAACGAGTCTCAACATCGATCATGGTGTGAATGAGGTAATAAAGGCAATTATCACTTCATAAATCATTCTACTATTCAAAGAAGTATCCAAATGATTTCTTTAAGTCCATCACATACAGTCTGGGTAGTATTACTTCAACATGAATAATTAAAACTAGTTGAATTTAGAGGTATTTATATATACTATCAAACACTTCTTGATAGTTATTAGTCCATTAATAGGAACTCCATTTTTTCATCAAACCTGTAAAGGGAAAACATTTTCCTATGTGGTTGGCTATGATGTTCTGAATGCAGTCCAAATGTCCTTGAGGCCCTCTAAAATATGTGAGGTTGAAGTGAGGTGACATTCCAAGGATATAATTTTTCTTCTCACAGTCAACTTTGATTCCATGATGGTGTATGATGATGCTGAGCAATTCCCCTAAGGTAACACTAAAAAGTCAATTTAATTAGTTTATTTTTAGACTATGTTGTCACGGTTTGATAGAGAAGAAATCATGATCTGAATGGTGGTCTAGGTGTTATAATTATTTTATCACCAAGTCATCAACATAACACTCAATGATGTTTCCATGTAATGGTTTGAATATGTGATTCTTGGAACATTGATATGTGGAACCAACATTCATCAAACCGAAGGGAATTAATTTATATAAAAATACTCACTGGGGGCCCTAAAGGCAGTAGATTCTTAATCTTCTATATACATTTAGATTTTTTTATATCTTGTATTTCCATCCATGAAATAAATATAATGATATCTAGAAGTTAGATCGATCAACAATTCTGTAATTGTGACTAGGAAGTCATCATTCAGTCAATGCCTTTAGAGATTCCTAAAATCAATGAAAACTCAGATATTCCCATTGTACTTTTTTATGAGGGCTATATTGGAGAACTAGATGAGATATTGGACCTCTAGAATGAAGGTTATTATGATGATTTTGTCGGATTCATCCTCTATTTTGGTAGCATGCATCAGATGTGTCATTACGGAGATTTTCTTGTAACCAAAGTAGTCTTCTGGATGGC
This sequence comes from Viscum album, assembly GCA_963277665.1. NCBI lineage: Eukaryota > Viridiplantae > Streptophyta > Magnoliopsida > Santalales > Viscaceae > Viscum > Viscum album. Next base: position 100,752 of record CAUJRU010001920.1, on the reverse strand, counting down.
TTATGTTGTGAGTGGCCACCTCAAGATCGAGGCCTTGCATTGCGATATAGTTCTATGTGAAAAAATTTCAATTTTTCCATATGATGGAGGTGTATAGCTATTTATCTTTGGAATACATGGTGACACCAATCAGAGTGGGTCATAGTTCTTCTTCTGTACCCATGTTTTTTTCCATGAGTTCATCAATGGTGGTAGAGAAACCCTCCTCGAATGCTGGAGGGGAATCCCTATGGTATTGATACTCTTTCACTTACAGATCATCCTCATCATTATCTTCTTCTGATAGGGAAACAATTGTGAATATGATATCTTTAGAGTTAAGTGAAGTGTCTCAATATTGGAATATAGAGGCTACAATGACATCTTCTTACCTAATTGAGAGTGGAGAATTTTCTAGAGAGGTTAGAGTGATGGAATGGAAAATGTATTCTTTCTCTTCTGCATTAGAAGGTGAGATAGGGATTATATGTAGCTCTGTGGGTGGATTGTGGGAATTTTCATTTTATTAGTCACTATTTTTTGGGGAATCAGAGGATTTTTCAACACCGTGATGTTCAGTGGAGATGATTGAAATCATGAAAACTGCTGAATATGAGTTTGAACAGGGAATGATTCACTCAACTTCATTCATGGGAAGTGCATATTCTTCTATAATATTTCTTAAGTGGTTGGAAAGGACTATTTCCAAACTGTTTGGAGTTGTGAACAAGGCAATACCATCAAGTGAGGATCACTTCCCTTTATGCTCACAAAATCCTTCATCGATATACTTTGACTCAAAAGATTAGAATGGGGCCTTATAGGAATAAAATTTTCCATTTTTCTATTAATTGAATATTTGATGAACTGATGGTATGATTATGGAACCACTGTGTGATAATGAAACTAGGGCCTTTCATGTTGGACGTTTAAGGCCATGTTTACTCAAACCACTTGGAATTTTGAATAAGTTTTGAGGTCACAAAATTGAATTTTTAGCTCCATCTGGTGTAATAAAATATCCTCAATTTTTTCAAACCTTGTATGTGTTGTAGAAGATGGTTTCAGGTTATTTTCATTGCAGCCCAGCTGATGGAGTGTCTGCACTGGAAGGAGATTAACTCTAGAGCCATTATCAATGAATAATTTTCAGGTGACTATACCATTTATCATGCCAGACACATATATGGGTGTGATGTTCCCAAGCAAAATGATATATTCAAATTTATATATAAACGATATTACCATGTGTAATTATGTAGGATCAGTCTCTGTCTAATAGACTTCAGTGATTCCCACTTCATCTTCAAACTCCATGGGGCTTAGAATATAATTTATAAGTGCTTCCCTGAAATCTTGTGACAAATTCAGAGAATCCAGGATTGATAGATTGGATGGTAAAGAAGTCAGTTGGTTCATAATAACATACTTATAGTCAAAAAGATGGTACGTTCCACCTTTGGGATGCTCTTTCACAGTCGCTTTAGGGTCTTTAGCATTGGATGAGGATGGGCAGGCCCCTGAGACACGAGTTGGTGGTACTTCTATTCGTTTTGTGTTCGGTGGAGTAGTTATTCCTAAATGTCATGGTTAATTACTCATTTTTACTCCTATGGTGGATATTATAGGATTATTGTGTATGAGTGGATTTTAGCAGATGGAGGGTGATTTTCTAGTTCTTGTTTGTCCACTGAAGGGATCTTCCATGAGTTTCTATTGCATTGATAGATTGAGACAGGGTGTGGACCAAAACAGGGGTTTCTAGAATTACTAAATCTTCCTTGGTGTCCCCAGATCATATGGCCTCTTCTTCTAGTTCCCCAGTTGGGTGTGGGGAACTTAGGTTTGTAACCATACTCTTTTCCAGAGAGGGGATCTGTTATGTGAATGAAATTAATGGATCCAAAGATCAATTCCTCATCTGATGATGAATCTATGTGATTGACTAAATCTGATGCTTCTGTTTGTTAGGGTGGCTCTCAGGATTTTAGATCCATTTACATAAAATCTATGATGGTCGATGAAAACATTGTCTTTAATAAGGGTTCATATTCCTGCACTTTCTCTATTCCCTTCGAATCAAAATGCATCTTGTAAAACCCAATCTTTGAGGATTATAGGGCCGAGAATGTATGTTGCAATGCATTAGACAATGTTGGGGGGTCATATTCAGTTGATTAAACTACCCATGGAGTATGACATTAGCTCATTTAACTATTTTTAGAGTCATCCAACTATCATACTTCAACACCCTTTTACTGAAAACATCGTTCCATCCCTCTTCTTCAACTAGTTCAGTGGTGGATACATATACCACGTGTGCTGGAAGTGGTACCAGTTATACATTCCAAAAATCTATCATTCATTATTAGTGTTCATTAAAAATAAATAATTCCTAGATGGTATATAAAATTATCTGATATAAAGGATAATAATTTGGCTATTTTTTGAGACCTACTTCTCCATCCTTCTTTGGATCTGGTCAAAAGAGAAAGTTGTAATTCATGGTGGATTTTAAGTGTCCATAGAGTTAGTCATCTCGAAACATGTAAATTTTATTCTATTGTTCCTCAAATTTATTTCCTTGGTTCCCTCAACTTTTCATATCATGGTTGGGTTGGTTTTTGATATCCTGGGGTCCAACATGATTCATTGTAGGCCAGGGAGCTGGAATGGGTGCAGGGGGTGGTTTAATATTCATGGAGGCTGTTTCATCTCTTCAATCTATTTTGCCTAGGGCCGATGGGGCTACCCCAGAAATGATATTATTTTGATTTAAAAAATATTCTCTTCTTTGGGAAATGGTAATGAAATCCTGAAACCCACTTATATATTTCACCAGGATGAGTGGTGTTCACAACTCATCATGGAGGTTATTGATGCAGAGAGCAAGAATCTCATCTTTGGGTTGTGGTTGGTTCAATGGGTAGGTCACACCATTCCATTTGAAAATTAAATATAAGAATCTCTAATTTGACTACAATTTATAGTTAATGAGGTCGCTGAATGTTGTATTTGGAAATGTTGAGATGAACTAGAAAAGGAATTGCTATTAGAGATCCTCCCATCCTATTATCGATTCATAAGGAAAACTCGTATACCATACAAAGGAAGAAACTTGCAGATTTCTCCTGAAGCATCATATGTTCACTGCATCATTCTTCTATAGGGTTCCCATCATCGGATCATAATAAGACACATAATTCATTAGATGTTTCTCTAATCCACCTATCCATTAAATTTTTTGATCACGGGGTTCCTGAAATCTAGTGGCGGTAGAGTGCTAGTCACCTGGTCTGGGTATGGTTTTCATCATAGTTTTATAAGAGGGCACCATTATTCTATATAATTTGATTGAGTTGTAATGGACTCGATGGTATTAATTATCCCCTGATGTGTGTCCTGTTGAGCCTGAACATGGGTGAGCATAGTTGGGGCAGGATTGGATTTGTCAGCTCTATTAGTACCCGATGTTGATACATGACCGTGGTAAACCTTTATGGATTTTCTAGAATCTGTACTATTTTTTTCATAGTAGAGGTAAATCATGATATCCTTCTTGGACTGGATTCAGGAATACTAATTGTTTCAATGTTGTCTTGGATGATCCTTATGGCATTTCTTCATTTGTCGGGATAAACCCTTGTGGCTAAGTTACAACTTTTAAATGTGTATTTTGAGCCTCTTTCTGAGGATCATATTCAATATTATGGACTCCTCGGATAATTTCATCATTGATTAACCTCAACTCTTTAATTTCTTCATCATGTAGAGAAAATATATCCTCATGTATCTGGGACATGTTATAATTTGTAGGAGGAGAGGGAACATATGTTACCATATTTTTACTCCTCTAGTTGTTAGGGATTCATGAATGAGTAATGAAAGATAAACCAAGGGAGCACCAACATTTAGGGCGGCCCTTTAGTTAAAAGTACACACACCTCTAGGATTGGTGTGGATTGGATTCTGGGTGGAACTACCTTCTCCATATTCATCTATATTTGCATCATTTTTAGTGGGTTTTGTAAGATTGATATCCATGAAGTTCACTAATGCATAACATATTGTGGGTGTCATATTAGATGCCAAATGTTATGAGATCTTTTTGCATCCTTTACTAGATCTTCCCCTTCCATTCTAGGGTCCTCTTCACTTTTCATGGTGAAGGGTCACTCAACGGGACCCTATATATGGCCTTGAAATACACCTTCGTTATTCAGGAAATGAATCATGAGATGGAATGTAAAAGGGGACTTCCCTAATCCTTGAACTCCCCAAGAAGGAAAATAATTGCATCCGTTGGGTGGGTGGTTGAGGTAAAAATTCCCCATGTACTATGAAATAGTGTTACCCCCATTCTTTTCTAACTACGTCTCATCCTGTATTTTTTTGGTCTTATGGGGAAATTTTTTGTTTCAAATACCCCCAACCCTATGGTCTGTGGATGATCATGTATTGTGATCATTGTTTCTACTATTTCAACTTTCTTGATCTTGCACAATCTCATTCGACTGTGAGCAGGATATGGTTCCAGGTTTGAACATGAATTGTTTATTTTATGAGGACATGATAAATTATTATTTTTGGGATTCCCTTAGGTAAGAATCTTGTTGAATCTTCTTGGTTTCTTTGTTTATTATTTTTTCAATTTCTCACTCTCGTCAGGCATGAATCTTTTGAGACTTACTCAAGGCTGGTTCTTTTCGAACCTGCCGCATTTCCTGAATCGGTATTTAAGATTATCCCCATATTGGGATAATGATGTTATAGGATGTCATTTCTAGTTGGTATTGATGGAAAGGCCATTATGGGATTTGAAAACCCCTATTTTATCCCCATCCCCAGATATGGGAACTATATGAACTATCAGTGATAAGGCAACACAACTTGTGTAGCGTGTGGGGGAAAGTCAATTAAATTTATTTATTTTTCCTTTTGTATTGTGGTCACCTCATAGATGGAAGGTCTTCAACGTTGATTTAATGGGAATTATATCCCAATATTTTGACATGGTCTGTATACCCATCAATAGGAATGAATTTTTCTTTTTGGTGGTGTAGGGTTATCCCGAGATTTAGAAAAATCTTATGTATTCATTCTTATGACAACTCTATTAGTACATCGAATTGTGATGTGTCTATGATCCAAATCATAATGGGTATATCATCCCTGAAAAATTATCTTCTCATGAGTAACATATCCATTTTTTCTTTCTCCATAGATTCTTCTACTTAGTATGGCCAATTTGGAGGCTTTTTTATGATTTCTTCCAAAGTAGTAGGGCTAGTTGGGGTATCAATGATATGTGAATGGTATGAAGCTAGCTCAGAAGATGGGAAAGGACCCAGGGAATCCTCTGTCTGAAAAATAATTTCTCCTATCAATGAATGATTATCTATCATGTCTGACCCATTCTTTCAAAGCACTGTAGAATATGAGGTCTTTCTGTTACTTGAATTAGTGAGAGGAGGAACTTTTGTCGATGTGAATCATGGTAGTGGGGAGGGCCTCTACAATAAATTCCTTGTTGTAGAGGGTTAGTATCATATCATGGTGAGATTCCATAGAGAGAATATCTATGGGGTATATCCTAGGGTGGACCATTAGGATGGACTGCAACAATTGGAGGACATTTTGTCTACTTGATGTCATTGTGAGGAGGGCATTCAAAGTGATTGCCATCATGGAGAGGACAACCATCTTATCTTGATGTTTGAATGCATGGAGAATTTATTTAGTGTATACCCCAGGGAAGACCATTAAAGAGGTTGAAATAAAAAAGAGTACCTTTTAATATTTTATATTATGTTCATGAGGAGAGTTATCATGATATTCATTAAGAGATAGGCTCTCATGACCAATCGTTTGTTACAAAAAATGTGAGCCTTGATGGGAACTCTGAGGAGGACCTTTTGAGCTATTGGTAACCACATTGGGAGGTGGACCTTCAGATCTGGTACTTCCCCTTCTATATTTTGTTGATGGATTGATGGGATCCTGAGCCTCTATCGATAGGTGTTGTATGGAATCAAGAAATACATCTTACAATAGCGTAGTTTCATGAATATGTTTTTCATTTTCCAGATTCCTTTGGCACAATTTTCTTTTTGATCACTATATAGTGGGTGACTGGGGCCAATTTTAGTTGGTAATAGCCTCCATATATTGGTACCTATTTGAGTGGTTCACATGATACTGCTAGAATACATCGAAGATAATCTTATGTTCTTGAAGAGATGTACGTCTTCCCTAGAGCGGCCACTAGGGATGAACAGTGTCCCCCAGTTGGAGATGACATTTGTTCCAAATTCGGTACTCTATATATCATGTAATATGACTAATGAACTTCCTAGAATGGAGCATGGATACAGGTCTACTCTATAGTGTCCATCTTATCTGGTAGAATATTCACCCCACATGCGAAGATATGGTTGTGGGCCTAAATCCTTTCTATTTCTGCGGACGTGATTACATCTTAATAGTTCTACAAAATATGATGGGGAAATTATATCTGATCATCCAAAATTTTTAGGAATTTTTGAGATACAACATGGGAATAAATGAGAAAATATGCCCATTCTGTTGTCAAAGTAAGAATATGAACATGCTTCGAGCCTTAATACATTCCTAGTGGGTACTAGCAGTTCCCTTGTGCTGGGACAGAGGAGTGTGTCTACCTTTGATTTATAGTTGGGATATACTAGTTGTTTTCTCATTTTTCTATCATATTTAGATAATGGGATTTATATTTGTGAGTATGAAATTGTGTCTCCTCATTTTCCAATGTATTTGTATGATGGTATTTATATGAATCCACTAGAATTTGAATCTTTTTGTGTTTTATTTCCAACATATTTTTTTGGGTGGGCATGATATGAGGGATTTGTAATTTGACTCTTCATGTATTTGATTGCCACCATACTTTCCTGATGGGTTTCGTATTCCTTGGATGGGATGTGCATCTGCGTATAGTTTGTCATCCTATTTGGATGATAAACTTGATATGTGTTAGTAATAATTTGAATCTACTCATAACTGGTTTCCACCTGATTTGGATGAAGTGATTCATGATCATTAGCATGGATTTTCAGAAACCTATAATTTTACACCCTATTAATGGGGTGGCCATAGTGGGCATTGGAAGGAATTTGTGCTTCCTTTTAATTTTCCACCATATTTTTATGGGAGGCTTTAAAATAGGGAACATGAATACATTATTTCTTGTAGTGTGCCATTTAATTTTGATATCGGATCTATTCCTAAAAAATTATGGTGATGACATATTTCTTAATATATACTCGTAGCCCTTAATGGCTATCCCAGGGGGCTTGTGTGAATTGAACATCAGAAGGAATGCTCAGTGTAATATCTTCATCAGAGTGTGGATACTGTGATGTATGGTGTTGGTAGGGACATCTTCTGGCAAGGGCCCTTGAGCGGGATCCCTTTATTGTAGGGATTAAATCATTAGTGATGACTTTATCTTCATCCCATTGACAAGGGAGGTACTTAAAGTCACGTTCTATAAAAATCCTCCCTAAATGATTAGAGATGGCTAGTGGAACCACCTATTTCTGTACCACTAGTCACCATTGAGGGGTGGCTATCTGGATTTCATAGAATATAGGGCATGTCTTGCTACCACCAGTGTTAGGATTTTAGTAATCTAATGCAACTCCTATATTAGTGAATTTTATACCCAATGTTTGAGACACTGGGTGGGTGATAAAGTCTTCTACTTTGTGGAGGGCCTGTCCAATGCACTGGTTGACATGCATATCTTAAAGAACATATAGGATGCCATCAGATTGAAGGGATAGTTGAAAATTCATGTAATATATGTGACATATATATACAATAAAACCCCATAAAAATATCATCTCATGACCACATGTATAATTGATGATCTCGCTTGTCCTTATTCCCGTTTTTTATGGGAAAGGGGACTGGGCTAGGGTAAGACCACCCCGTTTGTTATGGATTCACACTAGGTTCACCATTTTTTTAAGAAAATTATTTTCCCAACAATCAATTACAAGGATTGATATTTTTGAAGTCAATTATTTCAGATATAATTTCTTTGAATGGTCCCAAATGGGTTTGTTCGTGGAGCCAAAAACACCCAAAAGTTCTCAAATCCATGATTCATGGACATGTTTTCTAAAATCAGGTGCTCATTGGATTATTTGTCTAACAACACTTATGAATTCATATTGATTTAGTGGATGGGAACTCAGGATCATCACAACCAATTGTGGGTAATATCTCCTATTACGCGACTCTATTATATATTTTTATAATTTTCATATGATTTTAAATATTTCATTCATTCCCAAACTTGTGTCTGAAAATTACCCCTAGGCAGGATCAATCATATATACACATGGGTTGGGAATTGTCTGTATGTATCTAAGGATCTATATCAATGAAGATATCTGTATGTATCTGAGATTCTTCATCAATGTTATCCTTTTATGGATAGATCAAGAATTTCTTAGTCATTTATTGAGAGAATGATGGTTCAAGTCATGTGATGTGGGGATTGGGAGATTATCATCATCCATGGAGGACCATAAAATTTTCCTGAATGGGATAAATCCCAAAATATGGGTTTCCTCTATATCTTCATGAAAGTAATTAGAGCCTAAGTAGTTTGGTGTCACATAATGGGACACATCACCTTTTAAGGTCATGTGATAAGGACCCCTCCATGTGCATAATTTCATGCTATAAGAAAATATAGGTAAATGGTTTCCTGGACAAGGATTGTGTGGGAATTACATCATGACGACCAAAGATACCTAGAATAGATATGGTCTACTAGTTGGAAATGACCCTACAAGTAATTTGGCACTAAGAACATTTGGGTGATTTGATAGTTGTGGTTGGACATGAGGGAGGATTTTTTTCATATCCTGGTTAGTTGGAAATCAAAGCCTATGTAGACCTATAGCCCTTGTAGTTTAATTTCACGAGGTCAAGAAGAGAATGATCCACCATGAATATGATGGAATGGATGAGATAGGTGAAGTATCAGTTTTTAATCTTAGAGAGATATCTTATGTATCATAGATAGTAAGTAATCAATGTATACATAATTATGAATAATGTGAATTATTCATGGAATCATCCCATTGATGGTGTAATTATTTTGGATTACACTGAATAGGAGGCCCATATGGATATGGTTTGGGATAACACTAAATATTAGGCCCATTTAAATATTGGGTTTATGTGAATTTCATGGTCTCTACTAATCTCTAGGCCCATGTGAGTCATTATTAGTGTGAGAAACAATATAATGTTGTAGATATGATTATCATAAAATACTCCCCATCTGCTAATTGATGGTGTTAGAGCCCAAGGGTGGAGAGCAGGGGATTTGAGTGTGGTTGTTTCCTCTCTTGTCCTCATATCTAGGATAATTCTGAGTAGTGATCTATCTATAAATTACCAAGAAGAAGAAAAGAGGTGAAAGAGAGACGCCTCCAATGAGAAAGGATAAGGGCTTACCTCAGGAGGATTTCACTAAAATTTGTTCTAGGAAAGGTGCTAGGAGCATCGTTCCTTGACAAAAGGAAATTCAAGCTTGATCGCTTATGTTTAATATTTTCCCTCGTCAAAGAGAAAGGCTAGTGACTCACCATAATCCATAGATTATATATGTTCATGTGATTATCCCATGGTTTAAACTTGATTTTCGATGGTATTTTTAACTTAGAAAAATTCCAAGGGTCTATCTTATTGTGAGGATTACCCACGAGACTCCACTTACAATGGGTATGTAATCCCATAAGGGCTCATCGATGTGCCAGATGGTCTCAACATACATGTCTTCTGACTTTGGGAGAGGCCTTTTCCTAATGCCATTAGACTGGATCGGGGAGGGACTGTATCTGGAATGATGGAAATGGAAGGAGATTATTAGAGTCATAGGGTAAAACTCCCTAGGATACCTCATTCCATGTAGTATATCTATACGTGGGATGGGGTTTACTTTACATAGTGTGTTTTTATGATGGTAGGGGGAACATCTAAATACCATTGGGGTATGTGGACCTTCGTTCCATCTACGAATCCTGATGATATGGATTTTTATGTTCCATCTGTGTAGCATGATGCTATGTGGGGCTGAGTTCCATCAACGTATCTATTTTCTAGGCAGGGTAGGGTTCTTCCTGCATGGCTCATTGAGATGCATGATTCCTAATTGAAAAGGATCCATTGGTTCTATAACTCTTAGGAAGTATATCCACAAAGTATGTGCGTTTCATGGCATGGTAGGGTTCTCCCCGCATGGCTCATTGAGATGCAGGATTCCTAATTGAAAAGGATCCATTGGTTCTATAACTCCAAGGAAGTATATCCACAAAGTATGTGGGTTTCATGGTTTTCCAATTTTTTAGTTTCTCCTTCTTAATTTTATGCGGTGGGTTTTACCTATAGGGAATCATCAAAGGATCCCATATTTTGTGGTCCCTCTTATTCCATGACTTTTTCAATCAATCAATCCTTTGATTTCATTTTCCCCTCATTATCTCCACCTATTATTCTTATAACGACCCATACTTTACATACATTGTTATTACATCAAAATTGAAGCACAATTATTACAACATATAACAAAACCATGAAAGGACCGTATAGGTATAGTTTCTTTAGAAATTGGAAAGCATAAACAACTGGTTCATAAAGCATCTACTTTGCCTCCCATTTATTTCATCATATCTAGAGTCCCATTTTGGCATATTCTACTTAATAAACTTCTTCCTGACCTGGGGAAATAAAACATACAAAAGGGTGAGCTCAAATGCTCAATAAGGGAAAACAAAAGAAATATCAATCACATCATATACATAAGCACATAACTTTCGGAAATCTTAACCTGCAAAAGAGATCATAATTTCATAACATGGGATAAATTATAGTAGTGAAATGTAATCCCAATAATCATAACATAAAACATGAAACTTTGTGGCATACACACATAATCATTGAGAATATTTTATTGTTAGTTAAGACTCATTGCCAAGACTATCTTAGTGGACAAAGTCCATTTCTGAACCGAGTTCACTCCTTGTTTCAGTCCTGTTTCACTGAACCGATTTAAACTGCTGTTCCAGCCATGTCTATCTCATGAGATATAAAATCTTCACCCAATTAATTGGAGGGAGATATAGGTCCCACCCATCTCATAATGAATCCATTCTTATGTGTGCCACAAAAATCATAAATCATACATCATTGCATAACCCATGTAATAAAAATGGAATTCTTTAACATCATCACATCATAAAACAATTCATATAAGATAAATGAATTCATAAAAATAATTCCATCACAACATAATCAGATCAATGTAATGATATGGATATAATCATAAACCTATATTATCTTAGATGGAAAATAATTTTGATAAAACACTTGAACTCCATTTTTGAGGAAAATATCCTTTCTACTTCAAAAACATTTTTCCTTTCTTAACATGCCAAACAGTTTTAAACTAAAAGAAGTTGATTAAAAATAAAAAGGAAAATTAGTAAAGGAATCTTCTTGGAAATAATGTTTTAAAAATCCATTCATGCCGTATATGTTAAAAAAACATTCTTCTCGTACTTTTGTCGGAGAAGTCAAAAAGTACCTCATACGAAAAACGACAAAAGATTCCTTTCATATCTTTTACTAAAAACTCACCAAAGGGTAAAATAGGATTCAAACAATTGTTGGTGAATGGAAATAATATTACATATTGATGAAACATGTATGTGGATGATAAAATACACCCCAATAAATGCCAAAGTATAAACAATCTTGGATAAAAATGAGATTGTGATATTTCCCTTACCATAGGTCTGATATGATTTTTACGTATCTGAACCTCCTGTATAATGATTTAAATAATGTTATTTACTTATTAAATAATCATACTCATTGTTATAATATCACATATGGTCATATTATTAGCTTCTTATTAGTAATATTTCATTACACCTTGTTATTCGGGTGTCTATTACTTTTTGTTCTTATGCGTGTTTTGTCGAATAAATTCTTATTCTTCTCTTTAGGTTATAGATACCTAATTTCCATAATGTTATTAGTGTAATATATATCATATTCATTCATTCAATTCATTTATATAATCATTATGCAATGAAGATCATGTAGAACGAGTCGCATCACGACGTGGAGACGGTATTCCGTACGTACGCACGAGCGATGATATCGTTCCCATGATCATGGAATTGTATTGGAGTGTATGTATACTATTTCAGAATCAATATCACATTACAATAATCATATATAGTCATTATTTAAACCATTATACCCATCCAAGTAAGGTGGTTGTGGAAAATAGATTACACCACGGCGTGGAGACGGTATTCTGTACGTACGCACGCGCGGTGTTTTCATTTTCCATAGGATGGATAGATTTTGAAATAGGGTTGTTTCATACATATAATAACATATAATTATATTAGTGATACTTATGTTATTACTTCATAATGAAACAACTAAATAAGAAGAAGTGGAAGAAGAAATATAGAGGAAATAATCGGTAACGGACATTACCTCTTCTTTGAAGTGATTCTTTGATACCTCCTTTTAGGGCATTAAAATTGGTCTTTTAAGATAACTAGGACCTCTAGGATGTCTCTAGGGAAGTGTAGGGGAGAAAGTGGCAGGGTTTGTCCGAGCTTGAAGGCTCAAAGTGGTGTGAGGAAGAGAGGGAGGATGTGCCCTTATATAAGGGAGGAGAGGGGCACTTTTGGAATAACTAAAAATATTATTTTATTATAAATCCAAATTCGGTTTTAAATAGCTCCAAATTGATTTATTTAAAATCTAAGGTGGGTATGGGTCGAAATCCTCTCATCCAATAGAATTTAGACAAGTTTAGGTTCCTATTTTGACCTTATCATTTTGATTTAACATTAAGTTAAATAATTTTACTTTTATCGTGTCTTCTTGTGTTCTTACGCTATAAGGGTAATAAATTTACTATAACAATCCAAACGAACCCCAAGTTGTTTATTATTAATATATATAACCTTATATAAGTCATTTGTCCGATCCTTAGATTTTTAAGAATAAAATAACAATTAATAATATAATATTTAAAAAAAAAGAATTTTATGTCAATTTTGACACTATTTAGTAATTGATTTTTGTGAAAATTATAACAGAATGATTAGTTCGAACAAAGTTAATTAAATCAATAATAACATGTCATATTAACCTATAAAATTAGTGGAATTCATAAAAAGTCTCAAATTACATTTATTTGGGTATTTATAACATCAATTATGTCAATATTTCATTAATAAGATAATTACTGCATCATCATTGTGTCATAAATAAATTAAATTATTTAATGTTTACTGTAACACCCCGAGCTTCCATGATACGCTTCTCATTCAATAATGCAATAGCTTGCATTGTACGCAAGTTCGAGTTCTAACACACCGCAACTAATCAATGTAGCCGTTATGAATAGTAATAACCACCTTTTAAATTTATAGAAATTTTATATTTCAAAATGGACTTCATTTTTGTATTCCTAATATTGAAATTAGCCTATGTTGAATTTTTTATAATTTTCCGAGAACTTCCAAATTTTTATGAATAGTGAAAAATACTTAAAACAACTTTTTTAATAAAAATAATTAATAGTGATAAATTATAATATTTAGTGGTTTTAAAGTATAATTGGAATATATTTTTATCATTTTATCCAATGGTGGTCATTAGAATTAATTTGACATTGAAATTGGACATAAACAAATGCCAATCTTTTGATATAAATTGTTTTTTAAAAACACGCTATTTGTTGTAACAGCGGGAATTAATTATAAAATTAATTAATACAACTTATATGTTTGGAATTTTTTAAAATAGACATCATTTTTGAATTCGGAATATCAATTGTATCTTAGGGTGAAATTTTGGCCTTATTCTGAAAAACATCAATTTTTGATGAATAGTGAAACCACTAAGTGGTAGTTAAATAACTGATTTTTCGTTTAAATGAAATATTACCACTTCTGTGATTTGATTTTCAAAAATCCGACATACATGGTTGTCATTAATAAGTAAAATGTGGTTCAATGGGATAAAAATAATTTTTTGGTGAATAGTAACTTATTAAGTTTTAATCGCGATTAGTGGTAATTAGTGTGGTTTAAGGTATAAATAATACTTTAATAATATGAAATGACCTAGACACATGTCCCAACCTTATTGGTTGTGTCATGGCCGACCAAGAAAAGCCATGGCCTAACTTGGGGACCCCATGGATCCACTTTTGTTGGGAAATAACATAAATTACTTTTTATTTAATGTTAAAGTGAAAATGACACTAACATAAATTGTTTTACTAAAACAATTTTTAAGTAGGGTTACACAAGTCCAAATTTTGACTATAAATATTAATAAGAAATCTAAAAAGATTTCCTACATCATAGTAGTTTTTTTATAATTTTTAGACATTAAATAGATTAAATTATTTATGACATCATTATGATGTGGCGATGACCTCATTATTTAACGATTTAAATAAAATGAGAAGATAATGAAAAATCCAAGGCTTAAACTTGTCCAAAGCCTATTGGATGAAGATATTTCGAAACCTTATCACCTTAGCCTCGAATTATATAAATGTGGGACCTTTAGAATCCGAAAAGCATTTTGAAATAATGTAACATTTCAATCTTTCCAAAAGTGCCCCTCCTCTCCACTTATAAAAGTCCCCCACCTCTCCCACTTCAATTACACTTTCAAGCCATTTGGATCGGCCAACCTCTGCCCAAATACTCTCCCAACATTCCTCCCTTACTCCTAGAAGCCTCACTTTGGGCAGAACTCTTCCCAAGGAAGCCTTTAGCTCAAATCAAAAAGAGTTACCCGATTTTGAGGTAATGTCTTTTATAATGTTGTTTTGTTTTATTTTTATTCTACAACCCCCTAAAATCTTTTTATTCATTTCTTTTGTAACAACACCAGTATCCTCAATATACTAGGATGTTTTTATAAGAAGTATTCGAGCTACACTTACACACACCTACATCTAATGGTTAAAGAACATACAGTTTCTGTGGATGGCGAATTTCTGCCTCACGAAGCGATGATTGTTCAACACTCATATAACACCTTCAAAGGTGGCCATTAAGATGTCACTATTTTTATATATGATATATAATATGTTTTTGTTTTACTTATGCTTCTTTATTTCTCATTTATGTCATACTTTATGATTTCCATTATGGGTAAAACGCGATAATTTCATTTTAGGAAGTGCGGACTACCGCCCCCTCAAAGTGATTTGAATCGTAAATGCCATATGTGGGATGTATAAAGGATGGAGTAAATGGTATTATACACTATATTATACTGGAATTATATTATAAATTTATATCATTATGATTTAGTTCCATTAAATATGAAATTGAAATGAAAGTAGCGTTCATGCGTACGTACGACTTACCGTCTCCATGAACGGTGCATTTCATTTCTTACCTCTAAATGTTACGTGACATTATGAATGAATGTATATACTGTATATATGATATATATGATATCTACATCATGAATATAATTCCGGATATAATGGATATTTCACCACAGGAACAACTTGTAATTATAAGAAGTTTATTTTTGACTCAAGTACCAAAGATCGACAAAACGACCGTTATTAACTTAAATAATTACATAATGTTTATAACATTGTAATAAGTCATATAAAAAGGATAATGAAATTGAAAATGGTTCTTAATAAGTTATATATTAACTCTAGTTTATTATTCAGGAGGATAAATAACGGTTGAGTCAAGTCGGACACAAGGTAAGGGAACTTCTTAACCCAACTTCAATTCTTTGGGTTAATCTCCTACTTTCAAATTACTTCATGATATTATTATGTCCTATCTTGTATTTTTACATTCTTTATGTGTACCTATAGTGAATACACATAATAGATCTATTTTATTTTAAAAATGATCTTTTAAGGACTTCGTCTCAATCTCCTTTCATTGAGGCATATTTCATTTTATACACAACTTTCTTTTATACGGTGTATAAACTCCTTTGACTTTTACATTTATTCAAAAGGAATCTTTTTATACGAAGCGTTTTGCTAAACGACAAAAGGGAATTTTTTCTTTCCGTACTTATGCGACGACAACGACTTCTCCGCCGCCGTGACCATTATTTGAGATTCGGCTTCCTCTACAAGCCATCATTTTTTTTTAATGAAAAATAAATACAAAGTTTTAACTTTATTTTATTTTGGTATTGAAAATGGGTTTGAAAGCATTTTTATTATATCAATTTGTTGTATTTATATCTTGTGATTGAAATGTGGAAATGTTATGTTTCCTTTATGCATGTTTTATGTGATATGATTATGTTATGGTTTATGATATGTTTAAACCTATTCATATGAGGAATGCATTGGACTTAATAAGTGACGGGTGGAGCCCGCTATAGCTCCTCGATGCATCGGCAGGTCTCATGAGACAAACTAGTGTCTTGGCACGAGGCCTTGACAAAATCTTATTTGTGGTCTTGGCACGAGGCCTTGACTACGTGGTTATGATAGTCTGGCATTATGCATTCCATCATTATGAAAGTGGTTATTGATATTGAATGTGATTATTCGACCAGTAGAATATCCATGTGAAGAAGTAAATGACATTATTTCATTTTACTTTTGCCATATTATGTTGAAGTTCATGTTTAAAAGGATTTTTTTTTAGTTATACATTGCCTTAAATGATAATGTTTATTTATGAAAGCTTCCGCATTATTGTTATCCTTACTGAGCATCTGAGCTCACCCCTTTCAATGTTTTAATATTTTCCAGGATGTGAAGAAGTATTTTATGAATGACCTGCAGGGATAGTCAGAAGAGGAAATGAGTGTGGACTATGAAGACTTTGTTATTAGTTTTTCACTTTATGATGAAATGTAACATTTATGAATGTATCTAGTGTTTCCAAGGCTACTAAACTAATCGGTCTTTCGAGACTTGATCTTTTGTGTTCATGCCAATGTTACGAAGTAATGCACCAACTCTGGGTAGCTGGGGTCGGGGCGTTACAGTTGGTATCAGAGGCAGTTTAGTACTAACCTTGGAAGCTAGATTTAGATAAACTCTGATTAGAGCACATAGCCCAAAGATAGACTTTGAGGATTAGTATAGAAGAACTTTCTAGAATTTTGTTATTGAATAGATTTTGTGAGTTTTCCGAGCAATACATCCCTGTCTGGATACGAGCAGGTAGAGGCGGCTCTGGCACAGATGTACCTAGGGGTAAAACCCGAAAACACCGCTTTGAGCTAGACTCAAACGGGAACTGGTGCACGACAACGGGCCTTGCTGCACTCTTGGTTACGACACTCCCGGGGGATATGCTTAGGATAATTCTCATTTTATTTACAAACCACTATGAAGGGTTATGAGTATATACTTCCTCAAAGAAAACATTTCTTTTTATGATTATGGATTATATCCATAAATAGTTCAATTTATTATAAGTGTTTTCATGTTTGTTATTATGTATTTCGATTCATAAACTAACCTAGTTTATGGCATTATATAGAAATGGCGCCCAGTAGAAGGAATGTGAACTTCATCAATACGTATGATCCAAAGAGTAAGAAGGATCATATCTTTCATGGTATTAAGCCAACATTTAGAAGGCAAATATTCTCCCATGTGTTATCAACATATGAAGAAATAGTATCATGTGTTAATAAGATAAGTAGAGAATTCTCTGAGTCTTATGGATTTGAAGGGATGAAAGAGAAGAAAAGGATGGAAGAGAGTATGATGGATAAAGGGATGAGGGAAAAGAAGAATTTTCCAATATGTGATAACTGTGGGAAGAAAAACCTTGGAATTTGCCTAAAGGGAATGGGAGTTTGTTATAGGTGTGGAGAAAAAGGACACCAAGTGCGTGTATGCAAGGGTAAGAAAAAGGTTTCAAATGTACAATGCTTCATCTGCAGGGAGTGGGGACACTACGCAAACCAATGTTCAAATCATCATAGTATGCCCCAAATGATGTTATTGGATAATAATCAATTTATGATACTACCACAGATGAGGAGGAATGATTAGAGTTCTTATGTTATTGTTAACGAATTTTGTAATTTGAGTGTTGTATAGATGATGTACTGGTTATAATAATTATGGAGTATATAAGGATTGTACTGCAGTACTATTTCATCAAGGACTTGAGATTGTGTGGAACCAAGAAAAGTGACTCCACAGTAGGTTAAATTTTTGGAAAATATATGGTTAAGAGAAAGATAAACCATAATATCTTTCTGATACTGAGATTGTGATTTTGGAATAAGACGCGATTGATTTGGATAAATTATATTGGATATACTTAACTTCCTTGAAACTGATTGATGTTTTGTATACATTTTTGGATAGAAGGAGTATATCTAGTATTCTATAAGGAATAAGGGATCATGGTAATTCAGTATGTTTAAAAAAGAATACATGATGAAGGTGTTCGCATGTTGTTACATGGAAAAAAGGATCTTCATTATGTTTACCTTCCTTATAAAATTTGGACTGTGAGTTGAACAGAAGTATTTTGGATAACTATAAAGGTTGGAATGGATTAAGTTGAACTTTGGATAGTATTGTTTAAGGTTAAAACATTTATGAAGATTATTTTTGGAATAGTATAGTACTATATTTTTAGGAAAAGGACAACCTGCAGGGTGGGGAATAACCCGTCGCGTCGGACAAAGCTGCAGGAATCGAACCCACAACCATAGTACGACAAGCCTTTATTTCCTACCACTAGCCTACAGGAAGTCCCTGGTTATTACAAAATAATTTTACTAATCTAAATTTTATGTGTTAACAATTGGAACCTTATACAATTAGGAAAAGCATAATATTTTTGGGTTCTATTATCTTTTTGAGTGAAAGGTGAGTTGAAGGTTGAAACTCCAATTGTCAGGCATAAATATATATATACCTATCTGTTATTCAATGAATAAATTAATTCTTAAACTTTAGTAAAGAGATATTAAAACAAAAAAATGTGTTGTCCTAATACCTTATGTCTTGTTGAACTGATGATATTTTAAATCAACATAGATTGAAGGCTTTGAGGCCCTCAATTTGACGGTCGATTGTGATTGATGACCTCAATCACTCCCTACAAATATTTACGTTTTTCCTCCAATTATATTTCTCTAATTGCCACCAATGTTCTCCTTATCGAGATCATAATTTGGTGGTGACTT
Source organism: Viscum album (assembly GCA_963277665.1). Taxonomy (NCBI): domain Eukaryota; kingdom Viridiplantae; phylum Streptophyta; class Magnoliopsida; order Santalales; family Viscaceae; genus Viscum; species Viscum album. The sequence continues at coordinate 81,501 of CAUJRU010001920.1, read as the reverse complement.
TCTTATTTCCATTTCCCTCTTATTAAGGCTAAATTTTATTAATCTTATTTCCGATGTGGGTTTTCCACAAAGGTATTTTCTCTTTTCAACCTTTTATTATCAAAGAAAAATTTCAAATTGCGAGGACGCAATTTATTGAAGGAGGGGAGAATGTAACACCCCGAGCTTCCATGATACGCTTCTCATTCAATAATGCAATAGCTTGCATTGTACGCAAGTTCGAGTTCTAACACACCGCAACTAATCAAAGTAGCCGTTATGAATAGTAATAACCACCTTTTAAATTTATAGAAATTTTATATTTCAAAATGGACTTCATTTTTGTATTCCTAATATTGAAATTAGCCTATGTTGAATTTTTTATAATTTTCCGAGAACTTCCAAATTTTTATGAATAGTGAAAAATACTTAAAACAAATTTTTTAATAAAAATAAGTAATAGTGATAAATTATAATATTTAGTGGTTTTAAAGTATAATTGGAATATATTTTTATCATTTTATCCAATGGTGGTCATTAGAATTAATTTTACATTGAAATTGGACATAAACAATTGCCAATCTTTTGATATAAATTGTTTTTTTAAAACACGCTATTTGTTGTAACAGCGGGAATTAATTATAAAATTAATTAATACAACTTATATGTTTGGAATTTTTTAAAATAGACATCATTTTTGAATTCGGAATATCAATTATATCTTAGGGTGAAATTTTGGCCTTATTCTGAAAAACATCAATTTTTGATGAATAGTGAAACCACTAAGTGGTAGTTAAATAACTGATTTTTCGTTTAAATGAAATATTACCACTTCTGTGATTTGATTTTCAAAAATCCGACATACATGGTTGTCATTAATAAGTAAAATGTGGTTCAATGGGATAAAAATAATTTTTTGGTGAATAGTAACTTATTAAGTTTTAATCGCGATTAGTGGTAATTAGTGTGGTTTAAGGTATAAATAATACTTTAATAATATGAAATGACCTAGACACATGTCCCACCCTTATTGGTTGTGTCATGGCCGACCAAGACAAGCCATGGCCTAACTTGGGAACCCCATGGATCCACTTTTGTTGGGAAATAACATAAATTACTTTTTATTTAATGTTAAAGTGAAAATGACACTAACATAAATTGTTTTACTAAAACAATTTTTAAGTAGGGTTACACAAGTCCAAATTTTGACTATAAATATTCATTAGAAAGATAAAAATATTTCCTACATCATAGTATTTTTTTTATAATTTTTAGACATTAAATAAATTAAATTATTTATGACATCATTATGATGTGGCGATGACCTCATTATTTAACGATTTAAATAAAATGAGAAGATAATGCAAAATCCAAGGCTTACACTTGTCCAAAGCCTATTGGATGAAGATATTTCGAAACCTTATCACATTAGCCTCGAATTATATAAATGTGGGACCTTTAGAATCCGAAAATCATTTTGAAATAATGTAACATTTCAATCTTTCCAAAAGTGCCCCTCCTCTCCACTTATAAAAGGCCCCCACCTCTCCCACTTCAATTACACTTTCAAGCCATTTGGATCGGCCAACCTCTGCCCAAATACTCTCCCAACATTCCTCCCTTACTCCTAGAAGCCTCACTTTGGGCAGAACGCTTCCCAAAAAAGCCTTTAGCTCAAATCAAAAAGAGTTACCCGATTTTGAGGTAATGTCTTTTATAATGTTGTTTTGTTTTATTTTTATTCTCCAACCCCCTAAACTCTTTTTATTCATTTCTTTTGTAACAACACCAGTATCCTCAATATACTAGGATGTTGTTATAAGAAGTATTCGAGCTACACTTACACACACCTACATCTAATGGTTAAAGAACATACGGTTTCTGTGGATGGCGAATTTCTACCTCACGAAGCGATGATTGTTCAACACTCATATAACACCTTCAAAGGTGGCCATTAAGATGTCACTATTTTTATATATGATATATAATATGTTTTTGTTTTACTTATGCTTCTTTATTTCTCATTTATGGCATACTTTATGATTTACATTATGGGTAAAACGCGATAATTTCATTTTAGGAAGTGCGGACTACCGCCCCCTCAAAGTGATTTGAATCGTAAATGCCATATGTGGGATGTATAAAGGATGGAGTAAATGGTATTATACACTATATTATACTGGAATTATATTATACATTTATATCATTATGATTTAGTTCCATTAAATATGAAATTGAAATGAAAGTAGCGTTCATGCGTACGTACGGCTTACCGTCTCCATGAACGGTGCATTTCATTTCTTACCTCTAAATGTTACGTGACATTATGAATGAATGTATATACTGTATATATGATATATATGATATCTACATCATGAATATAATTCCGGATATAATGGATATTTCACCACATGAACAACTTGTAATTATAAGAAGTTTATTTTTGACTCAAGTACCAAAGATCGACAAAACGACCGTTATTAACTTAAATAATTACATAATGTTTATAACATTGTAATAAGTGATATAAAAAGGATAATGAAATTGAAAATGGTTCTTAATAAGGTATATATTAACTCTAGTTTATTATTCAGGAGGTTAGAGAATGGTTGAGTCATGTCGGACACAAGGTAAGGGAACTTCTTAACCCAACTTCAATTCTTTGGGTTAATCTCCTACTTTCAAATTACTTCATGATATTATTATGTCCTATCTTGTATTTTTACATTCTTTATGTGTACCTATAGTGAATACACATAATAGATCTATTTTATTTTAAAAATTATCTTTTAAGGACTTCGTCTCAATCTCCTTTCATTGAGGCATATTTCATTTTATACACAACTTTCTTTTATACGGTGTATAAACTCCTTTGACTTTTACATTTATTCAAAAGGAATCTTTTTATACGAAGCGTTTTGCTAAACGACAAAAGGGAATTTTTTCTTTCCGTACTTATGCGACGACAACGACTTCTCCGCCGCTGTGACCATTATTTGAGATTTGGCTTCCTCTACAAGCCATCATTTTTTTTAATGAAAAATAAATACAAAGTTTTAACTTTCTTTTATTTTGGTATTGAAAATGGGTTTGAAAGCATTTTTATTATATCAATTTGTTGTATTTATATCTTGTGATTGAAATGTGGAAATGTTATGTTTCCTTTATGCATGTTTTATGTGATATGATTATGTTATGGTTTATGATATGTTTAAACCTATTCATATGAGGAATGCATTGGACTTAATAAGTGACGGGTGGAGCCCGCTATAGCTCCTCGATGCATCTGCAGGTCTCATGAGACAAACTAGTGTCTTGGCACGAGGCCTTGACAAAATCTTATTTGTGGTCTTGGCACGAGGCCTTGACTACGTGGTTATGATAGTCTGGCATTATGCATTCCATCATTATGAAAGTGGTTATTGATATTGCATGTGATTATTCGACCAGTAGAATATCCATGTGAAGAAGTAAATGACATTATTTCATTTTACTTTTGCCATATTATGTTGAAGTTCATGTTTAAAAGGCTTTTGTTTTAGTTATACATTGCCTTAAATGTTAATGTTTATTTATGAAAGCTTCCGCATTATTGTTATCCTTACTGAGCATCTGAGCTCACCCCTTTCAATGTTTTAATATTTTCCAGGATGTGAATAAGTATTTTATGAATGACCTGCAGGGATAGTCAGAAGAGGAAATGAGTGTGGACTATGAAGACTTTGTTATTAGTTTTTCACTTTATGATGAAATGTAACATTTATGAATGTATCTAGTGTTTCCAAGGCTACTAAACTAATCGGTCTTTCGAGACTTGATCTTTTGTGATCATGCCAATGTTACGAAGTAATGCACCGACTCTGGGTAGCTGGGGTCGGGGCGTTACATTTACAAATTACAAATAAAATACTATTATGTAGGAACTTTTTTTAGCTTTCTAATGAATATATATAGTTTAATTTATCTTATATATAACCTTATATTAAAAATTATTTACTTATTAAACATTGATTTTAACTATTTTAACCCTTCTTTAAATAAATTAATAATAAATGTCCTAATCTAATCCAAGTGGGCCTAAATTGTCATATTTTATTCCTAGGTTTGTTTTTGGTCGAATTACACTTATCCAATGTAATTAGGACTTGTGTTAGCGTAATAACAATATCATTTTTACCCTTAATTACCCTATTTACTTTTAACCGTGGTAAATAAAACTAAAAAGTCACTATTCACAAAAAAATTATTTTATTCTCATTGAACCACATTTTACTTACTAAAATCAACCGTGTCTCTTGGATTTTTGAAATTCCACTCACAGAAGCGGTAAAATTATGTTTTATGAAAAAATCAGTTTTTTAACTACCACTTAGTGGTTTCACTATTCATCAAAAATTGAAAGTTTTCAGAAAAATACCAAAATTTTACCCTAGAATAATTTCGATATTCCGAATCCAAAAATTAAGTCCATTTTGAAAAATAATATTTATAAAATTTCAAAAAGAGGTTATTAATATTCATAATGGCTAGTTTTAATAATATTTTATTAGCATATCATTGTTTAGTGAAACTCAGTATTGCGTACGACGCAAGCTATCGAGGAAGGTCGCGATTTCGTGTAAAGCAAGACAAGCAAGTGTTGTGTGTAGAAAAATATTCCTTTGATTATTTATATAACATAAATGTCTTGGGTGTTACATTCTACCCCCCTTAAAATGAATTTCGCCCCCGAAATTCGTCACTTTGTAACAAACAAATGAGGATACCTCTCCCTCATCATATCCTCAAGATCCCATGTAGATTCTTCTAATTGGTTGTTCCTCCATAAAACATTCACCAATCGAGTGGTCTTATTTCATAGGACTTTTTCACTACGATCCAGAATCCCTATCGGCTGTTCTTCATAAGAAAGATCCTGCTCCAGCGGTACAACTTCTGAGCTGAGTACATGTGAAGGATCGGGTATGTACTTTCTCAGGAGAGATACATGGAACACATCGTGAACTTGAGAGAGATTCGGGGGAAGCGCCAATCGGTAAGCTACCTTCCCAACACGATCCAGTATTTCAAAAGGACCGATATATCTTGGGCTCAACTTCCCCCTCTTTCCAAATCTCAGGACCCTCTTCCAGGGAGATATTCGTAAGAACACTTTATCACCCACTTCAAACTCTAGGTCTTTTCTTCAGTTGTCGGCATAACTTTTCTGTCGACTCTAAGCTACTCTTATGTGTTGTTGAATAGATCTGTCCTTTTCTTCCATTTCATCAACGAGATTGGGTCTTAATAGCAATCTTTCCCCAACTTCATCCCAGCAAGTTGGAGTCCTGCATTTCTTTCCATAGAGAGCTTCATAAGGAGCCATCTGAATACTAGAGTGAAAGCTACTATTATATGAAAATTCCACCAAAGGTAGGTGTTCATCCCAACCACCACTGAAATCCATAGATCAAGCTCTCAACATATCTTCTAGAGTTTGAATTGTTCTCTTAGACTGACCGTCTGTATAAGGATGATAAGCAGTGCTGAAAATCAACTCTATATCCAGAGTATGCTGAAGACTTTGCCAGAACTTCGAGGTAAATCTCGGATCCCGATCAAATATAATAGAAAGTGGTACTTCATGAAATCTTAACACTTCCTTTACACATATCCTGGCAAGCTGATCCAGAGAGAAATCCTCTCTAATAGCAATGAAGTGTGCAGACTTTGTAAGATGATCAACTATGACCCAGATAGCATTATTGCCTTTGGATGTTTTAGGAAGTCCTGTGACAAAGTCCATAGTGATGATTTCCCATTTCCATTCAGGTATGGGTAATGGTTGTAACATCCCCTTAGACTGCTGTCTCTCATCTTTAACTTGTTGAAAAACCAAGCATCGAGATACATATTCAGAAACATCTCTTTTCATGCCATCCCACCAGAAGTACTGTTTCAGGTCCCTATACATCTTCGTGCTTCCAGGATGAATGAAGTACTATGAGCCTCATCCAGCAACTCCTTCTTTAATTCGGGGATGGGAGGAACACAAACCTGATTCCTGAACATTATTATCCCATCACAATCAAGGTTGAATTCAGGAACATTTCTCACCTTCTTTTGTAACTCGACATCTTCTTTCTGTGCCTCTTTAATCTTCACATGTATAGATGGTTGAACATTCATTTGAGAAAGATACGATTTTTCCCCTTTCATTATAATTCCCAGATCCATCCTTTGAAAATCCATAAATATTGGATCTTTTGTGATCCTCATCAGGGATAAACTATCATGGTCTTGTCGACTTAATGCATCAGCCACCTTGTTTGCTTTCCCATGGTGGTAATGAATTGAGCAGTCCTAATCCTTAATCAGCTCCAACCATCTTCTTTGGCGCATATTCAGCTCCTTTTGTGTGAAAATATACTTTAAACATTTATGATCAGTATAAATATCAAACCTTTCACCATAAAGGTAATGCCTCCAAATCTTTAATGCAAATATTACCGCAACTAACTCCAAATCATGAGTTGAGTAATTTTTCTCATGTATTTTTATCTATCGTGAGGCATAAGCTATCACCATATCATTTTGCATAAGAACACACCCCAATCCCTTCTTGGATGCATCACTATAGATCACAAACCGTTCTCCACTACGAGGCAGTGTGAGCACAGGTGCACTGGATAACCTTCTTTTCAACTCCTTGAAATTCTCTTCACATTCCTCCATCCAAACAAACTTAACTCCTTTCCGAGTCATCTTGGTGAGTGGATTAGATAATCGTGAAAAATCTTTCACAAAACGTCAATAATATCCATCCAAACCAAGAAAACATCAGATCTCAGTTACTATTGTTGGTCTCGACCATATTTCTATAACCTATGTTTTTGCTGGATCCACAGATATCCCCTCTTTTGAGATTATGTGACCAAAAAATGAAACTTTTTGAAGCCAAAATTCACACTTGGTAAATTTGGCATGAAGCTTCTCCTTTCTCACGGTCTTCAATATAATTCCCAAGTCATCTTCATGTTCTTCCTTGCTCTTTGAATAGACAAGAATATCGTCTATAAAGACTACCACAAACTGATCAAGATAGTCTCTAAAGACACTATTCATTAGATCCATTAAGATAGCAGGGGCATTAGTCACACCAAATGGAATCACTATAAATTCATAGTGTTCATACCTTGTACGGAAAGCCGTCTTTGGTATATCCTCCCTTTTGACCCTTAATTGATGATACCCTGAACGAAGATCAATATTGGAAAAGTATTGAGCTCCGTGTAGTTGGTCACATAGGTCATCAATGCGTGGGAGAGTATATTTGTTCTTGATTGTGATCTTGTTATGTTATCGATAATCAATGTAGAGTCTCATTGATCCATCTTTCTTCTTAACAAACAGAACAGTTGCTCCCCAAGGTGACGCACTAGGGCGTATGAACCCCATATCAAGATTATCTTGGAGTTGCCTCTTCAATTCCTGCAACTCAATTGGGGCCATTCTATAAGGTGTCTTTGAAATAGGCAAAGCATCCGGTACGAGTTCTATTGAAAACTCAACTTCACGATTCGGTGGAAGACCCGATAATTCCTCCAGAAAGACATCATCAAACTCCCGTACAATGGGCATATTCTTAATCGTGAGTTTCTCACCAACCATTTGAGATAAATAACCTTCATTTAGTGGAATAAATACCCATTAAATGGATGAAATTTCCACTGGAAGGTTATGTTCATCCTTGCATCGATAGACGATCATAGATTGATCTGGAATATGAAATGTGACTTCCCTTCTTTGGCAATTGATATGAGCTCCGTGTAGAGAAAGCCAATCCATGCCAAGAATCACATCAAATTCCACTATAGTAAGGATCCCAAGATTTGCAGGAAGCACTTTCCCACAAACTTCAATCAGAGAAGAATTATAAACTTTTGATGTGACTGTTGTGCCATTAGGGGTTGTCACAGCTAACTCAACATCTAACTATTGAGGTAATACTATGATATCCTTAGAAAATTATTCAGAAATAAAGGAGTGGGTGGATCCAGAATCAAATAAAACATTTTCTACATTAGAGTGGATGGTAAGTGTACCTATCACCACATCGTTATCATACTCCACATCACTGATAGAAATTTCATGTGACTTTCCTTTGTCTTTATCCTTAAGAGTTTGTTGACGTCGACCATCATCATCAACCCTTGGATTTAGGCATTGATTGGCATAATGCCCCATCTCCTTGCACTTGAAACATTGAAGTGTAGTAGAATCATTTTGTGTATCCCTTCCTTTTTTTCATCATTAGACATCTTCATCCCATCATTGCGGCATTCAAATGCCCGATAACCTTCTTTTCCACATTTTAAACATTTACTTGTCCCTTTAAGACAACTCCCTCCATGTTTCTTTCCAAAATTTGAGCATAAGGGAATGCTCATCTTCTTTTCAGTGTGCTCTTTAGATTTTCCTTTGAATTCCATTTTCCTCTTCATATCAAACCCATATGACTGATGGGTTACTCCAATCTTCATCTCGACTTTGAGAGAACATCGAACGATTTCCTCGTAGCTATTGAAGTCCCTTATGGATAATGCCCTTCGAAGACTTGGGTTTAAGTAACTAAAGAATCGATCGATCTTACTATCAGATTGGATAATAATACCAGAAGCGTACCTTGCAAGTCTTGTAAAATTAGCTTCATAAGTACCAATAGATTCATCATCCTTTTGCTTCAGTTCAAGAAACTCTTTCTCTATCATTGTTCGGAGAATACGAGGGAAGTACTTATTGAAAAAATAAGTTCTTGAACTCGTCTCATTCCATGGACTCAATTTCATCACTTTGCCTCGTATTCTTAATAAGATTCCACCATTGATCAATATCTCCTTCCAAACAATACACTGCTAGGATGAAATTATCATGTTCAGAACATTGAAGAACTGAAAATATCTTTTCAGTAGTACTAATCCATTGTTCAGCAACTAATGGATCAGTAGACCCGCTGAAAGAAGGTGGACGCTGCCTCATGAAGGATTCAACAGAATGTTGCTCCTTCATTTGCTCGTTTGGAAGTCCTGCATGATTCATAGCATGAGAAAGTTGTGTGAGCATGGCTACTAGATTTTGCATTCCAGCTCCCATAATGTTTGGTTGCTCTGGGGGACAATCATTGCATTGCCCGTCGCATTCCGCATTAACACGGTTCCTTGGGGTTCCAGCCATTGACTAAAACCAAGAAGAATAGTGTGAGGAACACTAATTATAATAGGAAATCCACATAATCAAGAATAAAATTTCACACTTAAGGTCTTATCCTAGGTTATTCATGGTCATTTCTAAAACACTATGATTGTGTTCTATTCTTAGAATTATCCTTAGGGTTCTTACTAAGGCTTTCACATCTTAGTTTCCAAAGGTTGACTATACCTTTCCTCTGATACCAACTATAACAACCCATACTTTACATACATTGTTATTACTTCAAAATTGAAGCACACTTACTACAACATATAACAAAACCATGAAAGGACTATATAGGTATAGTGTCTTTAGAAACTGGAAAGCATAAACAACTGGTTCATAAAGCATATACTCTGCCTCCCATTTATTTCATCAAATCTAGAGTGCCTTTTTGGCATATTCTACTTAATAACCTTCTTCCTAACTTGGGAAAATAAAACATACAAAAGGGTGAGGTCAAATGCTCTGTAAGGGTAAAAAAAAGAAATATCAATCACATCATATACATAAGCACAAAACTTTTAGAAATATTAACCTGCAAAAGAGATCATAATTTCATAACAAGGGATAAATCATAGTAGTGAAATGTAATCCCAATAATCATAAAATAAAACAAGAAACTTTGTGGCATACACACATAATCATTGAGAATCATTTCTTGTTACTCAAGACTCATTTCCAAGAATATCTTAGTGGACAAAGTCCATTTCTGAACCGAGTTCTCTCCTCGTTTCAGTCCTGTTTCACTGAACCAGTTTAAACTGCCGTTCCAGCCATGTCTATATCATGAGATATAAAATCTTTACCCAATGAATTGGAGGGAGATATAGGTCCCACCCATCTCATAATGAAAACATTCTTATGTGTGCCACAAAAATCATAAATCATACATCATTGCATAACCCATGTAATAAAAATGGAATTCTTAAACATCGTGACATCATAAAACAATTCATATTAGATAAATGAATTCATAAAAATAATTCCATCACAACATAATAAAATCAATGTAATGACAGGGATAGAATCAGAACCCTATATTATCTTAGATGGAAAATAATTTTGATAAAACACATGATCTCCATTCTTGAGGAAAATATCCTTTCTACTTCAAAAACATTTTTCCTTTCTTAACATGTCATACAATTTTAAACTAAAAGAAGTTGATTAAAAATAATCTTGAAAACTTTTAAATGAAGCTTCTTGGAAATAATGTTTTAAAAATCCATTCATGCCGTATAAGTTAAAAAAACATTATTCTCATACTTTTGTCGGAAAAATCAAAAAAATACCTCGTACGATAAACGACAAAAGATTCCTTTCATATCTTTTACTAAAAACTCACTGAAGGGTAAAATAGGATTTAAAAAATGGTAGGTTAATGGAAATAATATTACATATTGAGTAAACATGTATGTGGATGATAAAATACACCCCAGTAAATGCCAAAGTATAAACAATCTCAGATAAAAACGAGATTGTGATATTTCCCTTACCTTAGCTCCGATATGCTTTGTACGTATCCGAACCTTCTGTATAATGATTTAAATAATGTTATTGACTTATTCCATAATCATACTCATTGTTATGATATCACATATGGTCATATTCTTAGCTTCTTATTAGTAATATTTCATTACAACTTGTTATTCGGGTGTTTATTAATTTCTGTTCTTATGCGTGTTTTGTCGAATAAATTCTTATTCTTCTCTTTAGGTTATAGATACCTCATTTCCAGAATGTTATTAGTGTAATATATATCATATTAATTCATTAAATTCATTTATATAATCATTATGCAATGAAGATCATGTAGAACGAGTCGCATCACATCGTGGAGATGGTATTCCGTACGTACGCACGAGCGATGATATCGTTCCCATGATCATGGAATTGTATTGGAGTGTATGTATACTATTTAAGAATCAATATCACTTTACAATAATTATATATAGTCATTATTTACACCATTATACCCATCCAAGTAAGGTGGTGGTGGAAAATAGTTTACACCACGGTGTGGAGACGGTATTCCGTACGTACGCACGCGCGGTGTTTTCATTTTTCGTAAGATGGATAGATGGTGAAATAGGGTCATTTCATAATTATAATAACAAATCATTATATTAGTGATACTGATGTTATTACTTCATAATGAAACAACTAAATAAGAAGAAGTTGAAGAAGAAATAAAGATGAAAGAATCGGTAACGGACATTACCTCTTCTTTGTAGTGATTCTTTGAGACCTCCTTTTAGGGCACTAAAATTGGCCTTTGAAGAATACCAGGACCTATAGGATGTCTCTAGGTAAGTGGAGAGGAGAAATTGGCAGGGTTTGGCCGAGCATGAAGGCTCAAAGTGGTGTGAGGAAGAGAGGGAGGAGGTGGCCTTTTATATGGGAGGAGAGGGGCACCTTTGGAATAACAAAAAATATTATTTTATTATAAAGCCAAATTCGGTTTTAAATAGCTCCAAATTGATTTATTTCGAAGATAAGGTGGGTATGGGTCAAAAGCTTCTCATCCAATAGAATTTAGACAAGTTTAGGTTCCTATTTGGACATTATCATTTAGATTTAACATTAAGTTAAATAATTTTACTTTTCCCATGTCTTCTTGTGTTCTTACACTATAAGGTTAATAAACTTAATATAACTTTCCAAACGAACCCCAAGTTGTTTATTATTAATATATATAACCTTATCTAAGTAATTTGGCCGAACCTTAGATTTTTAGGAATAAAATAACAATTAATAATATAATATTTGTTTTAGAAACTATTTTATGTCGATTTTGACACTATTTAGTAATTGATTTTTGTGAAACTCATAACAGAATGATTAGTTCGAAAAACGTTATTTAAATCAATATTAACATGTCATATTATCCTATAAAATTAGTGTAATTCATAAAAAGTCTCAAATTACATTTATTTGGGTATTTATAACATCAATTATGTTAATATTTCATTAATAAGATAATTACTGCATCATCTTTGTGTCATATATAAATTAAATTATTTAATGTCTAAAAATTACCAATAAAATACCATTATGTAGAAAATTGTTTTATCTTTCTAATGAATATTTATAGTCGAATTTATCTTATATATAACCTTATATTAAAAATTATTTACTTATTAAACTTTGATTTTAACTATTTTAACCTTTCTTTAAATAAATTAATAATAAATGTCCTAATCTAATCCAAGTGGGCCTAAATGGTCATATTTTTTTCCAAAGTTTTTTTTGGTAGAATGAAACTTATCCAATAGAATTAGGACATGTGTTAGGGTAATAATAATATCATTTTTACCTTTAATTACCCTATTTACTTTTAACTGTGGTAAATAAAAGTAAAAAGTTATTATTCACCAAAAATTATTTTCATCTCATCGAACCACATTTTACATAATGACATCAACCGTGTCTCTAGGATTTTTCAAATTCCACTCACAGAAGTGGTAAAATTAAGTTTTATGAAAAATTCTGTTTTTTAACTACCACTTAGTGGTTTCACTATTCATCAAAAATTGAATGTTTTCAGAAAAATACCAAAATTTCACCCGAGGATAATTTCGATATTCTGAATCCAAAAATGAAGTCCATTTTGAAAAATATAATTTATAAAATTTCAAAAAGTGGTTATTACTATTCATAACGGCTAGTTTTAATAATATTTTATTAGCATATCATTGTTTAATGAAACTCGGTATTGCGTATGACGCAAGCTATCGAGAAAGGTCGCGATTTCGTGTAAAGCAAGCCAAGAAAGTTTTGTGTGTAGAAAAAGATTCCTTTGATGATTTATATAACATAAAATTCTCAGGTGTTACAATTCTATTTATAGGGATGTGGAGAAATGGATACCGGCAATGCTGGCCATCTGTTATAAGGCAGTGATCCCTCTTTTGTGGAATCCCACAAATGCCACAAAACCAGTGGACAAATTGGTAAAAGGGGGTACATGGTCATCATATATGGAGCTTATAATCACTACCATGGTCCTTGAAATTACATCACTTCATTCGTGGGAAGATGAAAGAATCTCCTTACCCATGAACCATTTTATATAATGGGTATTGTTTCCTAGGTGGTAAATATCTCTGCCTCTCTCCTCCAATCGATTTTATTTCGTATTCGATATCTAACACTATCATCCTCTCCCCAAAAAATGTTTAGTTCATGGATTCTTCTCTATGTGGACCGCCATTCGGAGTGAAGGTCCATGATAGAATTCTACGTCATAAATCCCTTTCTTCCTTTGTCATTTTTTTGCTTCTTTAAGCATCTTTCCTTCCATTTGCCCTTCAATTTTTTTCCTTCAATTTTCAAATCCATTGGATTACTTTCATTTAATTTTAAAAAAATAGGATCCAAATAACACATGTACTATGTAAGAGTACAATAGATGTACGAGAACCATAGATATATTTTTTTCTAGTCACTAATGATTGGGAATCATTATAGGTTGAAAATAATGATCATATCTCTGATAAATAGGGATTATAGATGCTAATAGTTTTTGTTTTTTTAAAGAATCTAGTAATTTTGAGATGGATTCCATATTTCATAACCATGATTGGGTTTTGATCGATTTTACAGTTTATGTAAAGAACATTGGGTGTAAATGAGTGTTCAAGAGAAAAAGGACATACAATGTAAATTAAATACATATAAAGGAAGACTAGTGGATAAAGGGTTCAGAAAAAATTAAGGCCTTGACAAGAAGAAATAATTTATCTAGTAAATCCATTATAATTTTTTCCAGAGCAGCTTACTATGAATATGAGAGTAATAAAATGGATGTCAAATTTGATTTTCTGATTTGGGACCTTCAGGAGGATGTGTTTATGACACAATCAGAAGGGTTTTTGGATCCATGTATTCCAAAAAGGTAATCATGTTGTGGATAACCATTTATGGATTAACGTATGTATCCTTATCATTAAACATTTGATTTTGTGAATACATAAGAAAATTTTGTTTCATTAAGAATGACCATGAGAAAAGTGTTTAGAAGTGTTTTAGTGGGAGTAAAATTGATTTCATAGTAGTATATGTTGATGATATATTAAAATTTTGAAATGATATTCCATCCTTAAAAGTGGTTATGATATGGTTGAGAAAGTGTTTATCCCTAAAGGAATTCGGTGAAATAGCTTACATTTTAGGGATTAAGATCGTGTGTGATAGATCCAAACGGATTCTCGGACTATGTCAATGTATCTATTTTGATCAAATACTAAAGATTGTTAGAATGGAACTATCCAAGAGATTATTGGATCTAGTATCCCATGGTATACAAATTTCCAAAGAAAATATGACCTCATACACATGAGGAAATAGGGAGAATGAATAAAATCTTATAACATTCAATGATGAAATTTATCGTGTATGTCATGTTATGTATGCGGATTGATGTTTCTTATGAATTGAGAATTTTTGGAAGATATTAAAATGATCTTGGTGAATAGTATTTGAATTTTTGTTAATATTATCCTAGGAATCTAAAGTGAACTATGGTTTTATTACTAGTAAATGGAGGTGATGAAGATCTAGTCATGAGGGGTTACATATATTTTACCTTTTAGATAGAATAGAATAATCTAAAGTCATAGTACAAATATATTTTTGGTCTCAATGGAGGAACTAAGAGCTGACAGAGTTCAAATAAGCCAATTTTCAATGATTCTACAATGGAGTTTGAGTATATTATGTCTTCTGATGAAAGCATGAAATCATTATGAATTTACATCATTTTCCAAGATCTTTATTTGTTACCTAGCAGTAAATTTCCTATCAATGTTTATTTTGATAATATTGTAGCAGTTTCTCTCCCTAATGAGATGAGGTTACACCAAATGAAAAAGTAGATACATAAAAAAAATTATTTTTTGGGGTATTTTTCTCAATGGGGTGATGTTATGGTGAGAATATTATCCATCATGAAAATTTTGGTATATCCCTTGAACAAGGATTTATCTTAGTAGAAGAATGAGTATCATGTAAGAGTTAGTGGACTGAATGTTTTTGTAATTGTAATCTTGTATAAGTAGAAATCTATTGGAGTTGAGCCCCTATATCTAATATTTCTAAAAACTAAATTTTACATTGATAGTTAGTTGATGATAGCAGTTATAACTGTATTTACTTATTAGGGTAGTTTCAAGAGTTGTATCAATATCCCATATTTTTATAACTAAAAATTATTAAATATTCCAAGAAACTATTTGAATAATCATCCTATTATAGTTTTACTACCTTAATTAACTAGGAAATTTTAATTTTAATTCAGGTAATCTTTCAACTGAACATTTTAAACAGAAATTTATATAGGAACTCAATTCACTCCCCTCTTGGCTGTCCTGCTCTGACCAACACTATTATTTGTAATGGGCCCCTCGTCTATCAAAATTAACCCATATCATATGGCCATTTTTTCCATTGTGACCTCTCCATAATGAAGATGCAGGGTGTTGATTTTCCTTCAACACTGGCATAATAGCATTGTAAGTAAGTTTTAGTATTGAAAATTATGCAATAGATATGTACACACTACTATGAAAAAATACTCTCAACAAAAAAAATACACAAAATCTATGCTAGTATAGTTTACCTAGTATAGACAGGACCCCTCATTAGTGACTTTTCCTCTTATGAATAGGACTGAGTCATTAGAACATCCCATATAGTTTTCTAAAATTCTTTATTTGATGATTCTTGAGTAATGTGTTTGGAAAAACTAAACTTTTGGAAATTCTTTAACAATAATACTTTTATGGTTACTATTAGTTAAAATGGTTCTATGATTCTGATCCCTCATGGTGTTTTCAATAGCAATTATTTTCCATTAGTGAATCAAATTATAAATAATTGTTAAGCATCTTGGTATGTCAATGTTCAGGTCAAAAAGGATGATGTCGTTATATAGAAAAAATCCATGAAATAATTGATATTTTCACAATAGATACTCTTTATGGGACTTAGTCAACAATATTATTAGTTCTTGATTCCATGATTCATATCTTGTAGCAAAGGGAATATTTGTATTCTCATCCATTTCCATTATCCTCATACGAGCAGCAGCTTTATCATTCTATTAATTTATATCTATATTTTTCAAGAATTATAAAACTCAGGTTCAAAAAACATCATGATACTTATTGAAAGTACCCTCCCTATAATTTTTATTCTCACAACATCATACTGATAAATTGGTGAACTATAGTTCACAAAAATAGTCTTTATGTAGCTTGTTTCACATAAAGTAGATTTTCACAAACCCCAAGGATTTAAAGTTAAGTAAGTTCACAAAAATATGATTTTCATGAAAAAGGATTGTTTTTAATCTCTTGTTAAATATAATAGGACATATTGGGCCCCATCATCTATATATAGATAAAAAAAATTCCCACATTTTCATGATTCACATAAATAATTTTTGAAAACCTAAGATCATTGCATGATATAGTGGAATGAGTTCTATTCCTTAACATTTTCTTTATAATTCAATCATTTACTTCCCCATCAGATCTCCTTATAAGGGGGAAATATGTTGGAATTGGAAATGTGCATAAATGGAATTAAAAAATATCTTATTAATAACCTTGGGAATAAAATACCATCAAAATAAATGCTTTACTAAAGGATAAAGGTTTGTGACACTTCAAAAAATTCATTAATCTTTTGAATTTCATGCATCTAGAGTTCTTGAGGTCATAAAAAATGACACCCCATAAGCAATGAGTTCCATACACACCACAAGAATCCTTTTAGAGGAAAAGGAAATGGGTTTTCACATCTAAAATATATGTGAATCATTGTTTTAGTACTAATTAAACTCCCATGTTTCATAAACCGAAGTCAGATCACTGCACTACTCCCACACATTCATAGTGATGGATAAGTAATACAACCTTGTTATAGCTACACAACATTGTAGATTCTATACAAAAGAAATTCATATAAATTGAGAATTGACATGTTTTATCAAAGGAGAACCTCTAAAAGTCAAAGCGCTACACTTTGAACACATAACAATCCCACTTTCCTGAATTCGAGAAACCAAAGACACCCATGGATTCCCATAAGAGAGGAACTTTTGTGAATTACCTTGCATATTCCCTTGATTGTATTATATTTTTCTTTATATGTTGTATTAAAAATATCATTGATGAAGGAATTATTTCACACACGATTTAAATAATTTATAAAACTCTATGTTTCATGCAACCCCCAAACATTCACAAAACCCTACCTTTGTAATCCATTAAACACCCTGGATCTAGATCCAAAATTTTGTAAAAGAGAATATTTTTAGATTAATCCAATGTTTCAGATACCAAACTCAAAGACCCATATTTTTACCACCAACCATATATTGTTGTTTAAATATTTAGTGCTTATGCAAACCACATCAACTTGATATGGGATTACTCAAGAAAAATACATATGCACATCCAATATCTTGGTCCCCTATTCCCATGATCTATACACCATAAATGGGATGAGAAGTCTATTTTAACTTCTTCTCCTAAGTATAGAAATTCACACATTAGTTTTTTCAAAACCGTCTAATTATAAAAACATGTGTTTAAGACCCAAACATGCTCTCCCAATTCTCTGTAGGCACTATGAACCTCCTATTAGGTTTAAAACCCAAACATAGCATTATCGATGGGAACCACCATAGTTTACCCAATGATCCAAGGTACTATGTTACTGTTCTATGAAAATAAACTTCATTGCACAATGTATTAGTCCCATGATGTTAAACTACATGATAATGTTATCAATGTAAGGCATTAAACTAAATCCATATCCTTTTTTATCAGCATATGATTCATTATGAGATGATCCCATGATGCACCATATATCGAGAATAGTATGTCCCATGTGATGAGAATGAGATGATATCCATATCTCTAGTATCCTAAAAGTTTAAATCCAACTCCATCCCTCATTTTCACTCCATTCATGACCAAAGTATCCTTACCTCATGATATTAATCTATATGATGTAGTTTAATTATGTAACAATAAACTATACACTTAAACCATGTGGGTTTTGATATCTATCCAAAATAGGATAAGTAGGATGTCTCATCGAGGCTCAATCCCAACTAACCAAAAACACTGTTTACCCTCTGCAATGGGATTTTTTAGGTGATGTGCCTAATATGAACATACTATCTCTTAGACAACAATCCCGTTTCCATTTCACCTCCCCTCAGGAGGCAATAATTCTAAAGCTCAATCATATATTTGGAGTATACCAACCTCTCACAAATTCCTCATGAAGTCCCAATTGGGATTTAACATCCTCATAAGATGTACACTTTTGATCAGCCCATACATTGAAATTTTAAGTGCGACAATCCCCACATGATTTTAAATATAAGATCGACCTATACATAAAAAGCATATATAGGACGTTCCCCAATGGACATTAAACTTGTGACTAAAACATATGTGATGAATGCATATAGGATTGTACCGAATATATTTTAATGATGTGACTATCCCATATGTGAGGATTGTATGTGGGATCACCCCCACCCAAATTGAAACATGTAACTAAGCTTAATATGGCTAGTATATTTTGGACCATCCCTACTATACATTCCCCTGAATGGCCTAAGTTCATTCTTTTCATTTATTTTTTGGAGTATCCTTAATTTAAGGGTTGAAGGGGAACCCTTAAATAACCCATAGGCCCAAGTCACAGGGCCCATACATGACCCAATAAATGACCATAATTGCCCGAGATAGGATACACTTGAAACAATCCATCCCCAGCAACTACATCTTGAATGTTCCCAGCTCCCCACCTTGCATAGCAGATCGGCTAGCATTGCCCCGTGTAGAGTTTCACGGTGCCAGGTCCCGATGGAAGTTTTTATACTCTCTCATTCTTCTAATCTGATTAGATCTACTATAGTGGTTTCTATTTTCTCTTTGAATCCTCATTTGGGTCTTCTCTTATATGGTCTTCCCTGCTTCTTGGTCTTTTATGTGGCCTGAAAGCCTGTCTCGTAAAGTCCAATGGTCGCCCAAAGTCCCTTACATCCCAAAGGCTCTATGGCCCAAAGGAATTTGATGGCCTAATGCCATTTGATGGACTAAATCCCCTAAGACCCATAGGCCCTAAATAATTTCCCAAATACACAAATTAGATGAATAGTATCTGATTCTACAGTATTGATCAGTACCTGCTATAGTAACTGTTGCAGTACTGCTACAGTGCCCCATGAATTTCACCCTCACCCATATTTTCTCTTGGGAAGTAGGAGACTCTAAAACTTGGGTACATGATTGTTTTCCTCACTGTACATTTAAACTATGATCGAACCATACATGATAAGGATAGTTGGGACCATCCCCACTAGAATTTAAAATAATTACAAACTTATATTTTATGAGAATCTTTGAGACTATCCCCAATAGACATTAAACCTGTGACACCCCACCTTATTCATCAAAAACCTAGCCCTAGGTGATGACACTAAGAAGTCTAAGTGATGAGCACAGGAAAACCACTCCCTCTACTTAGGTGAAGACCATGATCTGTTTCATTATGCAATGATCATGAGATTCTAAATGTGATAATCATAACAACCCCAAGTTATGATCATAGGATCACATTATGTTTTCCTTAGGTTAGGGGACTAATTTCATCCATCGTTTCATGATAATGGTATTAATATTGCGATGAGCATATGAAGCCTATGTAATAAGAATAGTATATATTAATTCTACAATTAGGTGAAAATCCTTAAGATTCTTACCAAGTGTGATGAGAATAGGATTCCTCTCATTACCATCCATGGAATCTTTAACTAAAAAGCCTAATATTCCTGTATGATGAACACCAGATACCTCATATGTTGAACATGAGTATTCATAATGATGATCCCAGATTTACATTGGGAATGATCATTATCTTTCTTATGAAATGAACTTATGTAGTCTTCTATTATGAATAAAGGATTATTTAGGTCTTGAAACTATGATTAACTATGTAAGAAACATAGGATGACTCCTTGGCCTAAATTGATAAGGCTTTCTTCATGTTACTAATGATCTTAACAGTTTCTAATTTCTGTGAAGATCAACCATCCACTACAATAGAATTGTTTCACCCACATGAGGTTGTCAGCAATGTACATAACTAGTGTCAACTATAATATGGCATCAGTAGTGTGATTCATGAACAATTATTAATTTTTTAAGGGAGACCCATACTAGGAAACAGACTATAAGAACAACAATGACCAATCTACGGAAACTGTCTTCCTCCTAATGTAAATGTGGGGTCCCAATAAAATCATCAAAAAATAGATATGTTGAATTGACTTTCAAGTAAGAGGATTTATGAATTTTACATTATTTTTTAGGAAATCTGATTTTTTTTATTCTAATATTTTCATTTGATTAGACAGTATTCCTCCTAGTATATAATGGAATTAAATATGTTGGGAATAAATAATAAGATTTTTCAAGTGGGATAGAATTTAAAATGGTATACCTATAATGAAATGTTATGTTGTTAAATAAAAGGGTAAGGGTATCCAAGGAAATGTGAAATGACTTATTAATAGTTTGTCATTAAATATAGACAATTAATAACATAATGAATATAATATGATTATAAAATTATAAATCTAGAAATGGTTTTATTGGTTTTTTAAATGGGGGTAATATGTTATGTATTATGGTAATTTTGTGTGGGAAGGTTTGTTGTTTAACGTGGTATCAATGACATCAGATGATAATAGAATTTTGTAGAGATGTGGTGATGTTTATGGGTTATTATATTGTTTTTTATGGACTTGATAGTTTGTTCTTGTTTTTAATTTTACTATATAATGAATTTCTTTGTGATTTAATATTCACTCCACCAGATTAAGATAACCTTACTTATGGCCAAATGTTTGGGGATTCGAGTGTCTTCACCAAACATCTAGGTCGGCGAGGGGATGGAAGGACAAGTAATCCCTCTTTTCCACTATATCTTCTAGAAAATAAAGGTGGAATCATGGATGATTGTTTCCTATCAACTGTTCAAGGTTCAAGTTCTCTGCTAATGTGTATAGTTGCACTCGAGTTGAATCCTCAGCAATGATATTGTTCAATAGTTGAATGTTTTTAGTTGATTGTATTTTGATTGGGAGTTTATTTGTAGAAATTAAATTAATTGATTAATGGTTGTTGTTTCATATAAAAAATTTCTAAATATATGGGTGTGTTTATCATTAGGTAGTTAATCTAGTTATATCCTTAAGCCTTGCTTTATATTGCATTAAATTAACACCCACGTCACAAGTTGACATTGATTATAATTCCTATGTGTTAACAATTTAATCTAATCCTTAACATATCTAGAATTATAATATCAATAATTAAATTATTTTGATAGTGTATTTAGGGTTATAATAATCCATGTAATCCATATGTTAAACAAAATATCTCTTTAATCAGTTACATTTTAATTTGAACATACACAATGTTAAATTAAAGAATACTCATCGAGAAAATACTTTCAATCACTTAACATCCATTAATTTTGACTCACCCAGATGGTAGATTTTATCATCCATTAAGATGATTATAAATAGTGTTTATTATGTTTATGATGGTCAAGAATAAATAGAAGGAATATAACAGGATAAGAAAAGAGTTGTGCACCGACCACAGACACACAAACAATGATGAGAATTAAAAATAGAATTCAGATTTAATGAGGAAGAAAAATAAGGGAAGGGGTTTAAAAATTATTTAAAATATTATAAGATCATTAATATTTAAAAACATAGAGTGGATGATTAAAACAGAATATGAAGAAGAAAATTGCACTAAAATAGAATCAGTACGCAAACACTTATGATATTGCAACCAAAGAAGAACACAAAAGTAAATGAAATCAATGAGAGGATGAAGGGTATCTCAAGAGGAAACATGAGATTGAAATATCCACCTATGACTTTTTCAGATCCTTGGTTTTTCCAATTGATCCACCTTTATTCTTAATTTCTAACCCCTTTCAAGGATAAGAGGGTATTGTATTTATAGCCCAATAACGTGGACTGTTTTCATTCAAAATCTACCCCAACACTTGAATCGCAAATTTCGCCATCCCGACATTTGAATATAGATATATTATCTTCTTCCATGTTTTAGATATTGATTTTTACTATCATCCCTCAAAATTTGACATCCATTTGACTTTTGGAGCTAATGATATTGCTATTTTACTAAATAGTTTTTACCTGTCCATTTTTATCATCACATTTTTGAATGCTATAATGTGAATGGGTTTTTGAACAGGTAAATGACCTTAAATTCGAACACTTTATTAAAAAACGTTATATGCACATATCATACCTTTCACACTGAAATTTATCAGCATTTATGTATTTCTATATTAAAAGAAAAGTCAATAAATATATGTTGTGTTTAATTCCATGACAGATTGGTGGGATGGATTTAAATTCATCAGTTGGACCCATTTTTTGGATTTGGGCCTTGAAATTTTTATCCAAGATGAATTTAATTGTTCCTGGACATTTTTAAGAGAAATAAAGTATTTGAAATTATATATTGAGCCAAGTAATTCTATCTCCAAGGATGGTCCAGTTTCATCATAGATTATTTGAGGCATTTGTGAGGATCATATGACCCTTCAAATGGAAGAATTGGACCAAGATCCCTTCTAATGAAATGTTGGATATTGAATGAGTAATCCTACAAAACATGAAACATGAATGTTTTATAGGTAGTATAACAAAAGTTATGAAAAATTTAATAACATCAAATCCCCCACAACTAGTCTTGTGCATGTCCTTATGTACAACAAAAAAACAAAACTAAATCATTCTCACTCGCCAAAAAATATTAATTTTTTCCCCAATAAAGAGAGGTTTTGAACATTTCAATCAACTATATTTAATTTTACGACAAATTTTTACATAAATAATAATCCAAACACTCTTCCTTTCTCATTCTCAAATTTAGAAATAGAAAATATACGCACTCAAAACTCACTCCTCTCAAGATGATAAAAATTTATTTCTAGAGGTTAACACATTCACAAACCAAAAGTGAAAATCTTAGAGTTTGAAAGGGATTTCAGCTTCCATTACCTATCCTAATAAGGCACAAGAATAAAGAGGTATTTTATGGGTTTTTTTGTGACTATGGGATGGTGGGAATATAAATTCCAAGAGAGAGGATAAGAGGGGTAAAACATCAACATGTGTAAAACAATGCACATTTTTTTGAAATAAAACATGGTAGGAAATGGAAACACATATTTACAAGGGAATTATTGTTAAAATAAAGACATTAAAAAGAATAAAATTTGAAGGGGATGAGGAGATGAAATATTTATAAGACACAAAACTTCTCCCAATGACATAAGTGTTATTATTTTATTTTTCATTTTTTTTGTATTTTTTCAAAAGATGTACATGAAACAAATCTCACACTCATATCTCAACCCATTATTGATCTCCTCATGACACTGATTGTAATATTTATAACATGGTCAATGGTTGAAGAAGAATTAATTTTTACCCACCCAAGACATAAATTATTTTTTATGTTTTTTTATTTTTCAATTTTTTTGAACACTTTTCAATAACATTTACAAAATTACATAAATGAAAATAAATTCCCCAAAACATTCACCCACACAAAAATGGATTATTTCCCTCAATAATATGATTAAATGTTGAAAATCAATAAAATGGGACCCAAAAATGAATTACATTCCCCACTCATAAATTTCAATAAATAATTAAATGTAAATCCATTAAGATTTTGGGTGGGATTAGGTATTGGGTTTGTAATGTGGCTATCAAAGAAAAGGTTTTCATAGCCTCCACGAGGATTTAAAAAGGAGGATTAATGTAAGGGTAGTGGGAGGCTATTTCCCTATTGTGATTCTCATGAGGTTCAGAAAATGCCTCTATCATATTTATGCATAAAAAAGTGTTTAATTCAGCTCAAAGGTCCACAAACTCAATACACACAATCGAGGGTGAAAACAACCATGTTGAAAAGATGGACATAGGTTTACATGGCAAAAAAGATAATGTTGTTCCTCATGGTTGAGGAGAATTATTTTCCAAATTAAAAATGGAGCATTCCAAATTTGTTGGTTTTGAAAAAAGATTCTTTTTCAAAAACATTGATGAATATAAAAAATAGTGATATGAAAACATGTGTTTTGGCTCCCCAAAATGGTCTGACAAAATTTAAAAACCAGACGCTGAGTAAGTATGACATTTTTTTCATATTTTTTTTATTTTTTTTATTTTTTTAGTCTTTTTAAAATAAACACCCAAACAAAAAAATAAAATAAAAGGACGGTTTTGATGAAGGAAGTGGTAAAAATTTGAAAGGGGGAGGGAGAAGAAGAAATAGGGGGGGGGGGGGGGTAAATGGAATGATTTTCCCCTAGTTTGGATTTTTTGGGTTGAAATAGCCATCCAATGGTGGGTTATTGGATGTTGATGTGCCTCATGTGGGATGTTAACTGAAAAATAAAAAACATTATTTATTTAAGGAAAAACTAAAAAGAAATTAAAATTTCATGAAATTAAAAGAAAACATGGGTGCCTCTCAAGAAGCGCTGCATTTATTTTTTGTACAGCTAGACAATTTCATTGGAAAACCCATAGTCTAATGGTGGCCATCATATTTTTTCAACTCCTACATGCTTCCAGCAAAACTTATCCTTTGGGAGGCCTAATGATTCATTGGATAATTTTATCCCTTACTTCTTGTTTCGACTTCAATTCAATGGGGGTGACAGGAGAATATGACTATCAACCCTTTGGACTTTAACATGAAGAATGATTTTATCCACAATGTTATGGTTTTCTATGTTCAAAAATTCAGGAAGATGTCTAAATTCTGATGGTTCATTTATGTATGTTATAGTTAACACAAAACCAGAGTATGAGATCCCTATTGTTTTTTACTCATTTATTTCATCACTTTCCAATGTATAGTAGTGAAGATTAGTGGATTCATAAGACTGAATAAATTTTTTATTAAAATTAATCTCAATTTATTTAGCCAAATAATGGTAAATTTCAACATCACCAATGATAACTTTATTAATTAGGGAAACAATTTCACAAAATCATTACCATCAAGAAAATATAAACACATTGGTTCAGGGTTCACCTCACATATAATAGAATTTTTAGAATCATGGATAAGAAATTTTGAATGATGAATAATAATATTTGAATCAAAAAATGAACATTCTTGTTCATTTTCCTCGTTACTGTCCAAGTTGGAGCAGTGGATGTCACTGGTGAGATGTGATTCCAAAGAGTTTTCAAGATCCTTTAGATCGATGAAGTTTTCATTTGTAATGTCAACAACAACTTATCCATTTATGACTTTGTTGATGAGGATTAAATTTTCACAAACTCCATTATTAGTAGAATAGGAAGAACATGATGTATTGGGATTCAACACAGTCATAGAGAGACTTTCAGAAGCATGGATAGATAATACATAATGATTCTATTATGGGTATTGCATGGATTGAAAAATATTGAACTTGACAAGTTGGTCATCAAATTCCAAGGATTTGATGTCAGCATGGACATCAATTTTTGTTGTAGATGTAATAAGTAAAGGTCTTCCTATAATCATAGGAGATTGGGAAGAGGTTACATCACCTTTAATTTCAAGCACATAGAAGTCATCTGGGAAGATAAGATCATTGACTCGAACAAGGATAACCTCAATTATTCCCTCAAGACATGTTGTTCATTGATTGGATATCTGGAAGAAAACATTTTTTGGATGTAAGGGACCTAGACCAAGGTTGGATAATATGGATTTGGGAATGAAATTTATCTAGGATCCTAGGTATATGAGTGCATTACCATAGTTGGAACTTCCTATTTGGTATGGAAATGTAAAGGTCCCAGGATCATTGAACTTTATGGGTATGGATTGTCGTGTTGAATCATTCTCAATAGTCCAACGTTGTCACTTAGGAGTGCACAATCCCTTAAGAAACTTTTCTTATATAGGGATTTGTTTATAGAAATATAAGTGAGGTTTGTAGACTTCAACATGTCTAAACATGTCAAGCATTTTAGGATTGGGTTCAAAGGACTTCCTTGGTTTAGAAACACCTTGGGGAAAATGAATTGTATTCATAATTGGAATGGAAGGAGTTGAGGGAATGGCTTTATATTCCTTTTCATATTTCATTTCCATTTTGATTTATAGGTAAAAATTAATAGGGTGTTGGAGGACTTATCTTAAGGCATAGGAATTTTTTTCCCCCAACTATGTTCAATTGCACTTACATTACCCTTGGGTTTGGGTAAAGGTTGAGATGGGAGTTGGGAAGAATTGAATTATTGTTGATGGATTAGGTGGGATGCACGTTTACCAATTTGGGTTTCAATGTGTTTGAGGCTAGAATGAGTAAATGAGGCATGATTTTCCACTGCAATTTCCCATGGTTTCTTAGTAGAAGAGTCATATCCCGAATTGGGATTACATTTATTCTGGTTCTTGTTAAAGAGATTGAAATGGTTTGGGAATTGGGAAGTCTCACTAGGATAGTAGAATCTTGTAAGAGGAAGAAGAATATTGATCTTTTGAGGTTGAGGAACAAACAGGTTAGTTTATTGGAATTTAGAAAAACTTTGAAAATATTGGAATTGGTTAGGGTGTTGAGGAGGGAATTTATGGGGATGAGAAATGGGATTATCAAACATAAAGCCTTGGTTGAAGGAAGAAGAGAATGGATTAGATTGGGGTTTTTTGAAGTTTCTAATGAACTGACTAGATTGTTGAGGGTTGGTGTTCTTCTGATCATATGTTGAATTGAGCTCCATTGGTCTAGATGAATCAGATAGATCCTCTTCATGTTGTGGACATGTGTCAGTTAGATTAGATGGGGAGATATCGATTCCACAGTTCATGATAGTTCCAGGGAATAGAGATTGTGTAAAAGATGATGTTGGGGCTTTGGCATCCACCGCTAGTTGTCTCACTAGACCTATAAGTTCACTTATCCACTCGGTCATCATGTTTGGTTCTTTTGATTTAATATATTGGGCTTGTTTTACATGAGAATGTAATTGTGTATGTAATTTTTGTTTGTTTTCGGTTATGTAGCTTATGAGATCTCTTCAGCTTCAAGAGTTTTATCAACAAGAGCTCCACCACAAGTGTCATCAATGAGATTTATTTCCAGTGATAATAACCCCTCGTAGAAATATATGATCAAGAGTTATTTAGGGATTTTTTTGTTTGGAAAAGTGGAAAAAAGTTTTTTTACCTCTCCCAGTATTCATGGAGTGATTCATTTGGGAATTTATGAATACCATTTATTTCCTTTCTGATATAAGAAGTACGTGAAGCAGGAAAGAATTTCTCTATGAAAAGTCGCTTCATGTCAATCCTTGAGATTATGGAACTAGGATAGAGGTAGTAGAGCCATGACATGGACGTGTTACCTTGGGAGAAATATAATGCTTGGAGTTTAATTTTTTCCTTATAACACCTTTGAGGCTTCATGGTAGATCACACCACTTGGAACTCATTAATTTGGATAGGTGGATCCTCACCGTCTAGCCCATGGAAATGAGGTAGAAGATGAATCAAACCTGATTTAAGTTTGATTTCACCCTCTATGTTTTGATATTGGACTCCAAGGGGTTGTTAATACATATCAGGGGTAGAAAGTTCTCTATGTATTTGTTCCCTATGATTAACCATATATACTTTAATTGGTTGTATAAGGACTGGTTCTTGAATGAGTTGATTATCTATTATGTTCCTCCTAAGTTGGAAAAGTGTTCGCCCAATTTTAGGATCAAAAAAATATGAGGGATTTTCTAGGAGGATACAGGGAATTCAATGATATTTTTAAAGAAATATGAAGTTGGATTTTTATTTGTGTTTTTCTTTTCGTTTAGGATTTTTTTGAGATGTCGGGTTTTTATTTGTATTTTTTTCAATTTTTTTTATATTTTGTTTTTTTTCAATAAAAAAAATTTAATGACTACTTAATGAACCATCTCGGACAATGGCGCCATTTGAATGCACAACTGATTTTCTAATATTGACCATTCATGGATCTGGTGCTCATCTAATGTGTATAGTAGCACTCGGGTCGAATCCACGACGATGATACTTTTTAATAGTTGAATTTCTTTTGTTGATTGTATTTTCATTTGGGGGGTGGGGTTGTTTTCATATCTTAAATGAAGTGATTAATGGTTGTTTTATTAGATTTAACAATTTTATAAATATTGGTGTGACTTCGTCATTAGGTAGTTAGGATTGTGATATCCTTGATATTTTCTTTATAATTCATTAAATTAACACCCATGTCACAAGTTGACGTTGATTGGAATTCATAAGTGTTAAGGATTAAATTCATGAAATAACTTAACTAGGATTATAATCTCATTCAATAAATGATTATGGTTGTGTATTTATGGTTCTATTAATCCATGGAAGACATATGATAAACAAAATAAGTCATTAATCTATGATATGTTAAGTCCAACATACACAATGTTAAACTAAAGAATACCCATCGAGAAAATACTCTCAATCACATAACATCACTAAATTTTGAATCACCCCAATGCATGATTTAATAATCGATTAAAATTATTATAAATATGGTTTATTATGTTTATGATTATTAAATATAATTAGAAATAAAATAACAGGATAAGAAAAGTGTTGTGCGCTTAACACACACACACAAATGGTGAGGAGAATTAAAAATAGAATTCTCATTAAATGAGAATGAAAATTAAGGTAAGGAGTTTCAACTTTATTTTAAATATTTTAAGAGAATTAATATTTAATAACATAGGTTTTATTATTAAAATAGAATATGGAGAATAAACTTTCACTAAAATAAAATCACTACACAAACATTTCTGAGTTTACAAACAAAGAAGAACAAAAAAGTAAATGAAATCAACGATAAGAGGAAGGGTATCTCAAGTAAAAACTTAAGATTGATATGTCCTCCTAGGACCTTGGTAGAGCCTTGTTCGTTCCTATTAATCCTACTCAATTCTCAATTGACAATCCCATATAAAGGGAAGTGGGGGTTGTGTTTATATCCCAAGGACGTGGACTGTTTTCATTCCGAATAATCCCCTCCACTTTCATCGCCAATTTAGCCATCCCGACAGCTAAATATAGAAATATTATATTTTTATAAGTTTTATATATTTATTTTTAATGTAATCCCAAAAAATCCGGCATCCATTAGACATTGGGATCCCATGATATGGCATAATATACTAAACCGAATGCACCTGTCCATTTTTATCAACACATTTTCAAGGGCCATAATTTTAATGGGATTGGAACAAGAAGATGCCCTTAAATTTTCACAAATTATTAAAAAAAGTTATTCACCTATATATTAATTTTCACATTGAAAAATCTTATCTTTAATGGATATCTATATAAGAAGATAACTCAATAAAAATGTGCTGGTTTTAGTTCCCGGACAAAATGGTGGGCTGGATTTAAATTCATCATTTCGGACCATTTTTTGGTATTTGAGCCTTGAAATTTTTATACAAGATTAATTTTATTTTCCCCCAAAAATTTTAGGAGAATTAAAGGATTTGGATATTTGGAGTGATCCTAGTAATTCTATCTTCAAGGATGGTCCAGTTTCATCACAGATTATTTGAGCCTTTTTGTGTGGATCATATGACCCTTAAAATGGTAAGATTGTGCCATGATAACTTTTATTGAAATGTTGGATATTTAATGGGGAATCCTAAAAAATAATAACCATGAAATTCGGAAAAGTAGGGTGAGAGTTATAATTTAAATACTAAACTTACTCAATTGGACTACTTGAAATAATGCTCAAAAATTATATTTAGTAATAAAAAATGAGTATCTCACACCAATTATGCACTTTTAGATGAAATTTACTAAAGGGAGTATACAAATGTTATGAATAAATGAATAAAATCAGAATTATATTACAAAATAAGGTTTATTTCATCATTATATGATATAAAGGATTGAATTATATGGTATATAATGTGGTCGTTGTGGTAGGATGAAGGAAATAGGTTAATGTCCTACATGTTCTCAATAACATACTATTATGTATAGTGATGTGTGGTTATGAAAAGTTCATATGGTTGTGATTGTGTAATAGTGTCAATAAGTATATTAGACCCTATGTGGTTTGGGGTTGGTAGAGATTTTATCTGAGCTACATCATCTGGGACTTGGTTTATGAAATAAATGGATATGTTTTTGATGCTGCGAAAGGAATAGGAGTGCCAAGACGTTCGTTTTGTGGAATGAGTTGGGAATACCAATAGTCAGTGATATAATGTACCCATTTCCAATATTCATCAATAATACGTTATTATACAAAGATACAATACCTGGAAAGAAATCCTTATTATGGTTGGGAAGGTTGAATTCTATTAGATTCACATCGGTTTAACCATTTACTCAATGGGGAATCTGTATGATTATGATACATTTTTCATGAGTGGTATTATGGAGGATCCTACTATGTACACTTGTATATACACCCTATATAAAATTAAGTTGTACGTGTTTCTAGGTGGTATTGGGAGATCAATCTTTAAATTACTATCTTGAATTTGGGAGTTGTTGTTGGACTTTTAAACTTTTATATTATTTTAGTCTTTTAACATGGTTGACATTATATTTTTATGACATTTCCATGCATATTGGTGCATATGGAATGTTGAATTTTTTTATTATATAGTTTCCATTTTTGGAAGTTTTTATTATACTTGGAATTTATGAGGTTAATGCCTCCCATTTAATTATTTAAAACCCTTGATACAAGTTTTCAACCTATATCCTATCATAGGTGGGATTCAGGGGTCAGTACCATCTTCACTATAGTCCCATTCTAGTGGGGTTCATAAAAAATTTGTATCATATATTTGGTTGATATTTTTGAAAGATATTTTAGTTAAAAACTGGTGAGGTTTTCTTGGGAATTATAGGGAAACAATGTTTTTAGAACTTAGTGTGTGATTTATCAAGGTATACCAACTGGTACATGGATGATTAGGGTCGCCTATGATCTGATTCATGGAACTAATGATTATAGAACACCCTATGTGATGTAATGTTGATCACCAGGTAGATACCTAGGGATGTTAAATTCATAATACTTGTTTGATATTTTTCATGAATTTGGGTGCTTTTTAAAAATATTTTGAAAACATATAACTAAATTAAACATAATTAATTACATGCTATTAAGCATTAGAATTTAATATTTTTTACAATTATTTATTGTGGTCTTAATCCATGTGTTTATTATGTTGGAGAGGTTTAGTAAGATGATCTAGCTGATCAGGAGGTGGTTGACCTAGTCGAGGTGGAAAATCTATTTGAGGAATTTGTTGTATGATTCCCAGCATCATGGTTTATCTTTGTATGACGAAGTATATCTGATTTAGAAATGAGTGTGTTGTATTTGGTCCCACGAAACCAACATCTATATACATTATGACTAGTTGTATACATAGATATTTAATACAAATAAATTTCATATCACAACATGACTTTTCCTCTACATGAAAATGAATGTGATAATATCATAAGGATTACTCTCATACAGAATAGTTTAAATAGTTCCCCACTATTATGAGAACCTAGAAGTTACATGAAAATATAACCATATATATATTCTATAGTCGGATGATATTATTTTTTGGGACAAAATGATATATTTTATCTAGAATAGAGAGTCATAGGACTTTGAGACACTATCTCAAGGTGTACTCTCTTGGAAATTTTCAAAGTAGAGAATTATGATAACATGACCTTCTAGTAGAAAATAAAAATATATATGTTTCATTTGATATAAATATATACAAACATGTGTAATGGTTCTTATCCTCTAAGATTATTATTATTAACTCATTTCATAAGTCATGTAATTTGATGTACTGAACAAAACTATATATATTTTTGGAATGTAAGGTACATTGGGTGCGTAATACCTGACATTATATTAATAAATAATAAGAAAAAAGTTTTATCTCTTTCTAGTTTAGTGTAATTTTATATCTCATTACCATTGATGGGAATATAACTACTTTATTAAGTCTACGTCCGTAAAATTATATAAGAAATTTAATTTTTGGAAAGTAAACGAAAGAGACATCAAGAACATAGGTTGATGACATTAGCATGCAACCTATTTAATTAGAGATATCTTGATAAAGGGAATCTATTATACAATGACAATTTCAATGATGTTTTATGGAATTTCTAAAATTTATTATTTCTATATATATGTAATATCATGTTTTTAAATGATATCCTTAAAATTTAGGTGGGTCCACCTAATACCATAGAGAACAGACCCAAGAGGGTCACACATTAAGTGTATAGAAAACCATAGTTAAATAATATATGAATTTTTCAAGTTGGATAAATATTATTCTCATCTGTGGTTTTATAATTATTAATTTTGGTTTGGTCTCCGATATTTTTTCACCCTTTATTTGAGATGATATTTTTTATTATTCCCTAACCTAGATGCTACTGAACTAGTGCTCCATGTTAATGTGCCACATGTTCTCAACAACACCTCCCTATAATCCAGGGGTTTTAAAAAATCCATGAGGGTATATAGGTGGTATAATAGAGTGGATATACCGTCACGTAAAATATCAAAATGATAGAAATACGGTAAATACCATATAGCACCACAGATTAGTGAATAAACTATAGGTGTATAAACACTAAGTCACAATCCATCTAATATCAAGTGTTGCTACGTACATAAAAAGAAGAAAATATATAAATATTAATTCAAGCTTAAGTATCCTCAATGTAAAAAAGTAAAATATTCAAAAATACTAAAAGACTAAATGAACTGAAAATTCTATAAATCTATCCCAACTCCAAGATCCGAAGCTCCATCATAACCATACAATTATGCATCAATAGTAGGATAATTTTTTTTATCCAGACCTACATCCATGACATCTTTCTAGGTACCAACTGGTAGCTCGAATAGGGTGTGTGTACAACTCAGTAAGCCACTACCAATTGTGTCTAATGAAATTACATTATATACGTATAAATAATAATGGTTTTCAATAAATAGGTGAATTATTAATAAAAATGAAATGTTTTTTTGAAATAAATAGAACATAGTTGAGCAACAGGTCTCAAGGGGAACATATTGGATGATAATACCTTACATGGCCTTATCTGGCCTATAAAAATGGTGTATGTATCATGTATCAATTCAATTCTATGGTGCATTATTGAGACAACCATAATCATGTATCTCGAGGGAATCCAAATGGATCATCTTGGAATTCCCTTTCAAAGTTTCCGATAGAAAATCCATCAATATGGTCTGAAATTAAGGAACCATCCTTGACATTCAAAAGATTTTCTAAATTGGAATCCATGTCCCACACTCTTGGAATTTCACCCAATATGATTGATCTAAATTTGGGGAGCTCATCTCATGGAATTCAATTAGGGAACCCCTCTAGAATCCATGAAATTAACCTATGGAATTTAATAAATGCAGACATTACACAAATCAAAATGGAGACACCATGTGGAATTTTAGGTAATAAATATAAGTAAAATCCATTGTCTTGCTCAAGGAATTTTATATATTTGTAATTCATTTAATACAAAGGTTTCATCACACCCCAAAACTCACATGAATCCCTTAATATAATCTTTGGATCATTCAAGGAATTCCATGCTAATACAATCTTTGAGTAATATGAGGAAACATTTAAATGAATTACAATTCTCACAGACATTTAAAAAGAAACCACACTTCATTATTATGAGATATAAAAATAATTTTCGTAAAAATATAATTTAATATCAGCCCATTGATTATTTTTCACATTTTTATTTAAGGATTCCATGTCCATATTAACTACTGATTACTAAGGGCCATCTTGTGAAACCCCTGTTCCAAATTATGTCATTATATTACCAAGGGAATACCTAATCCATCCCATATTATTCAGTAATTCATAGGGTACAAGACTAACTCATCACTTTAATGGATTCAATGAAGTTCTACCCACAACCAACATGATTCTCAAAGTATAAGGAAGATTCCAATACATCCACAAGGAATAAAAAAAATTAATTTAATTTATAATTTTTGCATATGATTAATTAGTGATACCACACATTATAATACACAATATAATGTATATAAATTAAAGGGAAAGAAATTATACCACCTATTATATCCTCATAGGAGTCTACTAATAAAATATCACCCTTCTATTCATCTGATAATGAAGGAAAATAAAGAAGAAGACAAAATCCATTGAAATTGGTAATTTACATTAAACATGGAGGGAGATATTTAGATGATAAGATGAAATTGGAATTAAAGATAAATGATTTTTAGGTCACCATGATATTTATAACACGGTAGATAATGGAAAAAATTGACAATAACCACAGGAGGTTCACCAGAGAAAAGGATAGGAGGGGGAGGGCACCTACATCCCTTCTACTGGCATGAAGGAGGCTAAAAATCAGGTTATGAAGAAGGGGGGAAGGTACTGAAATTATACTTTACACATTAAAAAATCTTCACCGAACCCATAAGTAAGATGATGAGTCCAGTAAGACAATCATCCCACCATGAAGGCCACCATCTAGTCAGTGGACTTGTGTCAACTGGATGGTGGGGCTGTTATAGGTTGTTGTAGTCTCGTCTCATACACCTGGGTCGATTGAACATACTTGAGACCCCATCCCAATCCCCCTATGAGTCCACCTTAATGAAAAACAAGTGTTTTTAGAAACAAAATAAGTGGTGTGATCATTGTTGAAGTGTTACGGTCTTACAACCTGTATATTATACAACAACACATCCCTGAACTATACACATGAGCATCA
Source organism: Viscum album (assembly GCA_963277665.1). Taxonomy (NCBI): domain Eukaryota; kingdom Viridiplantae; phylum Streptophyta; class Magnoliopsida; order Santalales; family Viscaceae; genus Viscum; species Viscum album. The sequence continues at coordinate 46,339 of CAUJRU010001920.1, read as the reverse complement.
CTGGACCCTGATTTTTGAAAAAACGCATAAAATTAACTAGTTATGGTCATACCAAAACTACTCTAAATAGTTTCAATGTTTAATACTACTGTTGAAACTCATTTCTGTCATAGATTCTAAAGAATAAAAATGGAAATACCGTAACACAAAGTGATTCATCCTTTGATGAAACATCAAAAATTAACAAAGGTATGAACAAGGATTTTCTACATCATGGGTCGTTCAAGTTTTAAGATGGTCACAGAGGTATACCTGCGCGCCACATTTTCCCTATTTTATTTTCACCTAGGGTCTTCAGTAGCATATAAATACCGCTCATGGCCCCCTATTTCGAGGTAGAAAAATCCAGAAACTCATATTTCAGCTCTCGGCGCCCTAGTATCTTCTTGAATTCATTCAAAACACTTCTATGGTAATTTCATACCTAGAATGGAAGATATAAAGAGGGGGAGGAAAGACTAAGTATTGAAAATCATCAACACTTGTGTTCCTAAGTGTCTAGCCCTTATGGGAAATGGTCACACTTGTGCGCTGCCTTATCCCTTCAACAAAACCTGTGTGCCACCCTTTCAGAATCCTTTATAGATTATTCCAAGGGACTGAGAAAAGGCTCACCCATGTATTACCCTATGGGTTGATTGGCACGCAAGTACCCAAGTGTTACGCAGGTAAACCTGTGTGACCAATAATTGCATGCCCAAACAGGACCTACGCGCCCAAATAGGACCTGCGCGCCTAACTTTTTTTTGGGTTTCCCTTTTGTCCATTCATCTATTTTCTTCAAATCTACATCTCCTCTTCCTGATTTAGCCTTAATAATCTTCTTCAAATCCATTTATGGCATGATTTCTTAGTTGGATTCCTTATCTGAAAGGAATTCTATGGAAGATCTCCCAAAACCTAGTGATTTACATATCTTTATGTCACTCAGGTGAGTGATTTAATTCATTCAACCTCATCCTTTAAGATGAGAAGATCTTTAACATGGGCCTCCTTTTCAGGAGTAATCCCCAGTCATAATTTCTTAACCATGTCCTCCTTTTTAGGAATAAGCCCCAGTCATAATTTCCTAACCTGTGCCTCCTTTTCAAGAGTAATCCCCAGTCATAATTTCTTAACCTGGGCCTCCTTTTCAGGAGTAAGCCCCAGTCAAATTTCTTTAATTAGGGCATCCTCCTTAGAAGTAAGCCCCAAGTTATCAAATATTGGCATAATCCTTAGAAGTAAGCCCCAAATCCCAAATTCCCTTAACCTGGGCCTCCTTCTCAGGAGTAAGACCCAGTTCTCAAGTCCCTTTATCCTAGGTCTCCTTCTCTAGAATAAGACCCAGTCATAATTTGTCTTAATCAGTCTTAACATCTTTTGATTTGGGTTTCCTTCTCAGGAATAAAACCCAATCAAAAGCCCCCTCCTAATTTGGGAATCCTCCTCAGGAGTAAGCCCGAAGTTAGAGTATCCAAATCTCCATAAATCACATATACCTTTATAGACCTTTTCTTGGGATTCTTCTCTAAAGTATGTCCCGGTATTTATCTATTTGGGAAATCATACATACATAAGCCCCACATCATTTATTGTGACCACATCTTTTGTGGCACAAATCGTCAGGTTTACTGATACCTCTTGTTTCTCACACCGAGCATAACTCACATGAGCTTAGAGTGTAAAAGTAACCATGACATATCTCTTTGGTCCGTTAATCATACGTAAGCCCCACAATTCCCAACCGAACTATGTGGACTTTGATTTCTACCTTAAAACTGGAGTACGTAAGAATCCTTTCTGAGGGTCAATCACATCACCCATTAATTCTCATCCATCCCATTTGACGTTAAACTATATCTTAATTCATGAACTATGTGGGTTCTGATTCCTTTTCTAACAAGGATACATAGGTAGCTCATCTGCAGGTACGATCCCGACTCTAAAATACTCCATGTCCTTCTGAACGATAATAAACTTCAAGTGCCCCGCTAAGTGGCTTTAAAACCAATATGGTTATCATAATGACCAAGATATATTTATATAATGTGTTGAAGGATACCATTGACTAATAATCTCTAACACATAAAGATGATTCTCTATCGATGAAGAACCTCAACTACATATAAAAGATTCTATGAATCTCATACATATTAATCATTGATTGTCAGATATTAATGAAAGCTCATTTTCATGCTTGGTTGTGTAATAAGGATTCACAAACATAACTTAAATCTATAAACAGAGTCTTGGAGTAGACAATAATTACCCCCAAAAATGTGTGATGAGTCTGAACTCCCATCCTCTCATCCAATGAAAATTATTAAGCCTCATCGGTCCATAACTAATGAGAACCTACCTTTGGAAAATAGGTCAAATGGATATAGACTCATTGGATGTTTCTGGTTCTACAAAAAAAACTCGTTAGAACCCGATTGGAATGCTTGAACCTTAAGTTAACAAGGTCATCCCCATTTCCAGAGGAAACAAAAAATAATGAACCCGACATGAATCCTTATCCAAGTTAAAATGATGTTTTAATTATTTGTTAAGACCCTATTTAAACTCAATGAGAGGGCCAACAAAACAATCAATAACATATGTGCACATCCAAAAGATGTAGTGGATGAACTTATCTTGATTGTTTCTATTATATAAAAAAAGGAACTTTTTTCCAAGATCTTCTACATTACATAAATGGATTCTCTAAAATTCACACATGTGAATGCCTCTACTATGAATACCTCTACTGCTACTCCAACAGGATCATCGGCTGTTCTTAGGACGACATCACCTACTCAGCATCTTCAAAGCTGGGTATCAAATGAACTGGTTAAGGAATACCGTTGACACGGTACCATTCTTACTCTGGAGGCTACTCGACAAGCCCTCTAAGTCAATAACTCACCCTGTTTTTCCAGACAGCGATGAGCAGCGATCAAGAAGCAGGTGGTGCCAATCCCTGTTTCCAACCATTTTGGGTCGTTATCCCTGGAACGCAATCACCAGTCCCTCCCATATTCTGGGGAGTTGAATGAGAAGGTCACTCAAGGCCTTAATTCAAAGAGATAGGAGTCCTTCCCGTGGTCTCCCATCAACAATCGCCGCCAGACTTGTGCGGAAGTGTGGCCTCAACATGATGAGGGTGTCGTCTCTAGGTGTTCGTCTCAGGTTCCTCAAACTCGAGCAGGAAAGACGAACCACCAGAGGCGACGACCGGTCAATAATGAGCAGGTTCAAGTCTCTGCCATTTCTGGAGAATTCCACCAACCTAACTTGGTGGAAATAAACGAGCGGGCACACACACTCATCCATTCTAATCCCGCTTTCCAGCAGACTCATCTATCAGAAACACACCAATCCTACCAGGAAATTCCGGAGGTGTATTATAGGTAGGCATATACACCTGTTTATAACTCATCAGCTAGTAAACAGGCTCATCTGACTACAACCAAAGAAGGTCTCCAATCTGATATTGTGGTAACTGATAAACCGGAACATACACCTATTTACAATCAACAATTCTGTCAGCCATCTCGTCTGCCAGTATTGAAGGAAAATCTTCAACAATACTTGAATAAGAATAGAAATCAGGCACATACACCTTATAATGTTAATCAACCCTGCCAACGGTCTCTTTTGGTAGCACTCGGAGAAGTCAATCGGAAAGCCCTGATGTCAAAATTGGAGCAGACTCAACTCTCTACCCCCACATATAAGTACTATCAAAACTCACTGGCATGAAAAGGAGGATTGGAGCAGGAACACACACTTACTCCAATAATGTAATGGATGTATATTCCCATTCCTTTAGCTGAAGTCACGAAACACATTCTAACAATGGTGAAGGAGTAGAAGCAAATCCCTGCTCATATCCTGGATGCCTACCAAGATATTATAACAACTTTAGCAACATCACAGGGAAAGAAATGAAAATATATCCCTACCAGTGGAGTGACACATCAACTGTTCACTCCGGAACAGATACCCACCTCTGTTCTAGTCCAAGAGGGTTGTAGGGAATACTTCCCCATGTCATACGGACAATCAAGTTAGGCACATACACCTAATTTTAGTGGACATAATCAGCCTAACCTGACTACTTATCCTGAGCAGGCACATACACCTACTCATAATAAACACTTTTTTCAACAAGTGGTTCCTACAGCGAGTAAGAAGGCGTCTAATAAGAAGACATGTCCATCACAGTCATGAAATCAAGAGCAAATATGTAGTATTTCCTTGATCGATGCTGGAGTTTTTGAATCCCTCAAACAATTATCTGTTGGAATTCAAGATTCTACTCTCTCATTTTCCAATAGTGGGGCCATTAATTCTGATGTTCTACATCAGACACTTCCTCATGAAGTCTTTCTTCATGACTGTTTGGTCGATCTCAAAGTATCATCATTAGATGAGAGCCACGATAACCCTCTGCGTGGCCAGAAGACTATGGAGCAAGAGGTTTCATCTTTTGTTGTAACCCACCATGGTGGTCCTCGACATGATGATGAATTTAGCTGTGAAAGTCCTCTCCGCAGTAGTAATTCGAATTTCCTAAAAAAAATTCAAAAGACAATGTAGTAACGAGAATGCCCTCTTATCTTGAGGCACTTGCAAATGTGCAGCCAGTCATGTCTAATGATTTACCAATACCCGGTGAAATACTTTCTCAACCAGAAGATAGACCGGGGTGTAGGTCATTATCTGAACCACCCCTGGGTCATTAATCTTCTAGTTTGATAATGGAAATATCTACCAATCTTGTTGAATTTGATGAATCTAAAAGGAAGAACCAGCTCTCGTCTAATCAAGTAGAAGAATCGTCATCAAATGATAAAGAGGAAATGATGAATATGAGGAAACAACTGACAAAAGGTGAACTACCATTCATGTTTTGGCCTTTGGCTGACTCTCAGTATGACATTCCAGAGATGTTGATGGAAGATTATATTCACGATATTCATCTCAACATGTGGAAAACTCATTGTCAATTTAAAAATAAAATATTATCTTATGATGAATATGAAAATCATTTCAAGATAATAGAAGGGTTACAATGCCAAATTGATTTGGCCTCTCTCTCAGTTTCTTGATATCTGAGGATGAAAAGCAGTAGAGAGCCCTTCATTGTTCCTGCCTTGGCACATTAAGAATATTGTGCGAGTTAATTTCCAATGCCCCATCTAGTATTCATGTCATGGGATGGGGTGACCATGGATCACTACATTTAACTGTACTTTCTAGCCAAAAAAGACCACCAAAAATGGTCTCATGCAATGTTATTTCCCATGCCCAACCACAACCAATTGGCTTTGTTTGTAATCAAAGGCTCACTCAAGAAAGTCCCTCAACTAGTTCCTCTCAAAGTTAGGCATACAAAGAACAAGTTGTAGAATAAATCTTGCATTAATAAAATTAAAATATCTAATAGGCTTATCTATTAGAGAGAGCACATCATCAAGTGATAGAAGTGTTAGAAATCATTCAATGGTCATTTGAGCCAGGTGATTTGAGTGGATGTAGGCTGATGCATCCAGCCAATTTCAGGACTAAAGTTTGCAAGATCAGAAGAGATTTTAAGAAAGTCTTAGATGTAGTAGCTCAAGAACCACCCCATCTTTCTAGACTGGCGATACTTTTAGCAGAACCCTCGGAATTAGCAAATAGGATTCGATTAGTTGAACAGGAACATCACCAGTCCACCAGACTGGGGACTTTTTCAAATCCTTAATCTCTTCCTCAGATAAATTCAGTCTTTTCTCGATTAGGTAAGAAGCCCCAAGAGGAATGAAGAGCCTAATTATCAAGAGATTCCCTCCAAATTACGGTTCTTCAAGAAGTTTAAGAGGGATCAACTCAACAGAAGGCAGTGTCTCATCAGGAACATAGAAGAAGACAATATCACAGAAATGCGGATAGAAGAGATGCAATGCATTATGCATCAATAAATGTAATCAATGGCATTGTTTCTAATCCTCCAGAACATGAGGCTCACTCAGAGGGATCAAATGAGGAAGTTCCTTCTCAAGAGGTTGTACACACAAACACAAATGAAGAAGGTGTGCATACACGAAATCAAAGGATTACTCAGATTCTAGGATTTCTTCAAATAATCAACTTCCCCCTCTCCGAAAGGAATCTAACAAGGGGAAAGGAATGAATCAGGTTACATACCCTTCCTTTAGAGAAGGCCAATCACTCTCACTAGATAAATGATTCGCACAACAAGAGGAAGAAATGAAGGAATTAAGGAGGTTGAATACCGAACTACTTCAAGGTAGTCATCCTCCTAAGCGTGCTGAAGTCAGTCAGCCAAGGGAATTTGTTGCGGCTACTGAGATGGATCAAGAGTATCCTCCTTTACCATTACACCCTCACGGGTCTAATCCTATGCGTCAGTTTCAACAACAATTGGTGGTGTTATCTTCAGTTGCAGTACTAGCCACCACATCTATCCAAGCTCCAGTTATTGCACCTGCTCAGGCCCAAGCTCAACCGAATGTTTCTTAAAAGTTAATAAATACCATTGAGTCATTAACAAGTTGGTTGGATGCTATGGATGGAAAGTTTGCACAAATCTAACCAGATAAGTGAGCTTACCCTGAATGGGTTTATGCAATTCCTCCGCCATAAAATTTTGCAAGTACCACATTCCCAATCTTTAATGGTTCGGGAGACCCAGAGCAACACATAACACATTTTGTTTATCGTTGCGATCCTATGCTGGGAACCCCTCAGCAAAAATAAGCAGTTAATATCAAGTGTTTTTTACAGTCATTACAAGGGCCTGCTTTGGTATGGTATACAGGCTTGCAATCCCAGTCAATTACTTGATGGGAGGATCTCTGTCAATGAATCCTTCTTCAATTCAGTTCAACTTTGGCAAAGACAATAGTTTTTGATCATTTAAATTTTAAGAAAAGTTATAATGAAAGGGTTTCAGATTTCATTGCTCATTTGAAGGGATTAAAATATTCTTTAATCTTAGCACTCCCTCAAGAGGAGTTATTTCCAATATGTGTGGAAAATTTGCGTAATAAATTACTCACACCGTTGATCCCTGTGAAATACAGAGGACGGTTTCGAGACCTAACTTAGATCACTTAGCAGATTGAAGAATCTCTTACAAAGACTAAGGATAAAACTTGTGTAACTCCATATGCTTTAGGAGGGAGAATGGGTAAAGTAGAGACTGCTATAGTTACGCTTAAACAAGCACATGTGCCTGCTTCTACTTCAAAAACTTAATCTTATCAAAGGGCTACACCTCCTGAGCATCAACAAAGAGGCCGTTTCTTCACAATGATCAACGAGTTCAAAGACGGAAACAATCGGAGGATCTAATGAGAAAATTTTCCTCTTTCTGAGATGAACAAGTTCCTTGTTACTTCATTTTGGCTCTGGAAAATAATTCGGTTCATTTTCCAAGGCCCAAAAGGCCTAACAAGGAAGGAGATGAAGACTGTCTCAATTATTGCCTATTTCATCAGATGTTGGGGCATCCCATTCAGGAGTGTTTTGTCTTCAAGGACCTTCTTTAAAATATGGTAGACTCGGTACAAGTCAAATTGAAAGGTTCTTTAGATCAGGTAGCATGTGTTACTGCTACAGATCCAGAGGAAGAAGGCGAGTGGAAAGAATTCAAAAAAAAATTCATAGAAATATGATGATTTGATGGTTAGAAAAATGATCAACCAAAATCATGCCATTTTGAGAACGCAATTGGAGAATCCAATTTTGTCTTCTGCTATGAATGCCACAGCAAAATCCTCTTTATGAGAGGAAAAATCCTCAAAGAAACGGAATAATTCAAAGAAAGAGGAACAATCAGAAGAAGATGAGATCGTGTCAAAGCCCATGTTTTCATTGACTCTGTCAGATTTATTCTATCTACTTCAGAGCCAAGGGCACCGCCCCACCAAACGGCACAACCTAAATTGGCTAATCAGGATAAATCTTCATAAAATGGGATGGACCTTACTCAATACATAAGGTCTACTCTTATGGAGATTATTCTTTAATCTCAATGGATGGATAACTCATTAAGACTCCAACCAATGTAAGATTCTTGAAGAAGTTTTTTGTGTAACACAAATACCCTATCATCCAACATGAAGTTCAACTGTGTTTTCCTTGCTACAAGACTTTAAAATTCATAGTCCCTTACGTCCAACATGATGTTAAACTATGATGTCCTAGCTACTTGATGCTAAACTATACAGAAGTCCCTTACATCCAACAAGACTTTAAAATGCATAATCGATGGTCCATGCATACGACCTTAAAACTATTCGCACCATCTCCCAACATGATGTTAAACTATATTTTCCATTCTAAGGTCCATGAATATGACCTTAAACTATTTTCACTTACATCCATAATGACGTTAAATTATGTCGTCCTCGCTATATGACGTTAAACTATAAAGCCCCTCTTTTTTCCTCGTTGTATGACATTAAACTGCACAGTCCCGCTTTCGTCCAACATGATGTTAAACTGTATTGTCCCCATTATCTTAGCAACAGAACCCTAAACTGTACAACACCCTTATTGTCCAACATGACGCAAAACTGTGTTCATGTCCAACATTACATTAAATTGTGTCCCTATATTTGTCCTACATGATTTTAAATTGTACTGCTCATTCGTCCTACATTATGTAAGACTGAAAAAAGTCCCTTAATACATCCTACAAGACGTTAAACTATATTTTTTCCCTGTTTCATGAAACTAAACTGTGAATCACCAAATGTCCTCACTGCAAGACTTTAAACTGCATAGTCCCATCATATGTCCTACATGGCACTATTCTATTCTTCGTTAGGGTTGTTCCTACCTCTTGTTTCTCACACCGAGTATGACTCATGTGAGATTAGAGTAAAATTCAACCATAACACCCTCTCTGGGTCGCTAACCATGTGTATGTCCTGACACTATTTTTTCGGTCGTTTCCCTCAAGAAAAACTTGATTACCAATTCATTCTTCAATCGAACAATATAGACATGGATTCTTGCCTTCTAGGCTGGGTACGTAGGCAACCTCTTGAGGTTCAAGCCCAAAACCAATCTATTCACATCAATTCACCTCCATCTCATATGATGTTGATTCATGAAGCCACCCCCTGAACCAATATTTTTTACATTTGTTCACCATCTTCCTTGCTATATGATGTTAAACTATTCACACTTTTTTTCCTATATGACAATAAACTACAACATTATTTGACACCCTCACTTGAGAGGGAATCATTATTTATATTGATATCCAATCATGTTATATTCTAAATACTATGTGCATACATGGAAATGCCCAAACATTTAATCTTGGGTCAAACCATCATTGCACTAAAGTCGCCTTTCACCCTTCATATGTACGAACCAAATCTGTACAAAGGGTATTTCAAGAACTATGTGCGGCTTGATTCCCATTCTTATGGGATACGTAGGAACACTCAAGAATCCCTCAAATCTAGACCCAAGTCTTTGGGCCTTACCCCAAATTTAACTTTCAGTCCCTTGGATGAAAAGTCCCCCTATTAAAACATGAATGTGGTATGAAAGCCCAGGTCTTCATTCACATCAGGTTTATAAAACACACAATGTGTATTCCTTATTATGGTTTGAGATCTATGACCCTAAACTAAGATCTCCTACACTCTCATCCCACATGATGTTAAAATGTATTTCAAGAACTACGTTTGGCTTGATTCCCATCCTTATGGGATACTTAATTAAGTCTAACACCTTAATCTATGACCCATCCAAAACAAGATTATGGTATGCATTGGTCTGTGTATTTCCTTCATGCATTGGACCATACTAATTTTTCATGTGTCATACTCCAAACCATAAATACTTCCAGATCTCCATAACCCTTTTCATGACTTTTAGTAACAAAATGTCTGATACTCGAGAGTTCTTTTTCCTGACTATCCAGTATGTGCCCTTAGGTGGCATTGCATAAACAGTCTACATAACAGACTTTTTATCCAAAAGATATTATTATTTGACTATGCAGCCAATTCCCTTAGGTGTCCCTATATAATTCAACCCCCTAACAGGTTTTTTAAATAATGGTAACTTCGTTCTTGGGATGAAAAACTCTTTTGTCCTTAGCTGTTTTAATGAAAATATGTAGGGATCCACAAAAAATATCCATCCTTAACATATTTTTCCCATGTTATTTTTCAGGATCTGAAATTATTCATGCCTATGGTTTATATTTACCTTCCCTATGTTTGGGTCAGACCTTCGTAGGTGTGACATTCATCCAGTTCTTAGACAATCTTGATTGAAAATATCATGTCCATATTCAAGTACCTCTTTCCATACAGAAGACTCTATGCTTTAGAAAATTTGAATCTCCACATACTTTCACTGGATTTTTAGCAATAGAAATGTAAAATTTCTGAGATTTCTTTTTCCTGACTATGCAGCATGTGCCCTTAGGTGGCCTTGCATAAGTAGTCTACATAATGGACCAGTCATCCAAAAGATGCTATCATTTTACTATGCAGCCAATGCCCTTAAGCGGCCTGGTATAATTCAACCCCCAAACAGGTTTGTTAAATAGTGGTAAATTCATTATTTGTAAATACTTCTTCTAATGAATTTTAACCCTTTTTCATATCATTCCTCAGATTTGAAATTTCTTAAGTCATAGTTTACATTTTCCCCATACTTGAATATGGTTATATGTTTTTAGATAAATTATCAAGGAATTGAGTAAATTTTAATCCATTTGGTCAAAGCTATTTGGACCTAAAACATTAGCCTTTTTATGTCCGACGTGTATGACATTAAAATGCCCACAAAAGATAAGGGTACTCTGAAAAAAAGTCAATTCCCAGCTCACTAAACATATACATTGTATGATTTAGGTAATATTGAGAAATTAAATAAACTCAAAGTTTGTAGGGTTATTTTTTATAATCCTAGAATAAATCATACTATTCTTACTAGGCCCATTGGATAAAGTAAAAAATTTAAAGGAGGTAGCAAAAGAAGGCTTGTGAAAATGATTGAAGAAGAAAGTTTTCTCTATTGATGCACAAGAGTTAGAAGGACATCCATAGATTGGAGTCTCTTCCCTTTTCCAAGAACTACAAAAGGTTATCAACATAAATCATCATTTGATTTACAGCATCCCGAGATTCATCAACAGCCACTTAGAATTCATTAATTCAACTAGATACAATAAGAGACGTAGGGATAACTGCTCTTCTTGGAAAAATTGTAAAAGAATGTTCTTGAGTGTGGTTTGAGAAAATTATCTGCTGATCAAATAGTGACTCTCTTTCTATCCAAGATACTTGGAAGATGGATACATGGATTTGAGAATGGATAATTGGAAGTAAAGAGCAATTTGGAGAGAGTACACTTTTTAGATATTTTTTCTAATGTCATGATAGTCTTATCTCCATCAATCGGCTGCAGAAAACATATCAGCCCTTGGTTTTCCATTTTCATATCTGTAAAGAAATGGCATGAAGGAAAAATTTGAACGTTCGTAGCAATTTTGTTGCTCTTAATGCACAACATTACCAAAATAAAGGAGTAGAAGTGTGGCTGCATCTTGGACATATAGTTCATTGCATCTGGAATGTTGACTCCTTGAAGATGACCATGCCCATACAGAGGCAAGTAGATTCTCTGTGGGAAATTAACATGATACTTCTTCAAGTATTTTTCCAAATCTGGGAGAGTGTTGTCGCAGATCTCATAGTAATCATGGCCAAAAACATTCATCATGTCATCAATCCGATTGATATCTAGTTCATCACCCATTCTAATTCTTTTATGATCCATTAAATCTGCACAAAGGCCGAATAATTAACTCTTAAGTGAGTTGATTTTTCATAAAATTTGTGAAGAAAAGTGAAAAAATGTCTAAGTCATTAAGGCGTGCAAGTCTAATTTTGGCGCACAAGTGTAACTGTGTCGCGCTAGTTTTTTGGGCCTAGGTATCACCGCGCAGGTCAAAATACCTCTGCAGCAGCATGAAATGAACAGAAGTAATGAAACCATGGAAAATCATCAACTTTCATGATGAGAGCAACCTGCGTGGCAAGAGATCGAATTGTTCAAAGCCAGGTTCTTTGCATGAGAATGGTCACATTTTTATAGGACAGGCCGCACCCCTGCACACCTCTCACCTGCGTGCCCCTATCTGCACGGTCAAAATTTGTGTGCCACCCTTCCTTGATTTTCTTCTTTACCTCAGAGTCACGTCTTCATTTCCTTTCGGATCCAACTCTAAGGGAATAATTTTGTTGACACTCCATTCTGTCACTGATTCTAACGAATGAAAATGGAAATACCTTAACATAAAGTGATTCATCCTTTGAATGAACTTCAAAAATTGACAAGGCATGAACAAGGATTTGCTTCAGCATGGGTCGCGCATATTTTAAGATGGTCATGAAGGTAAACCTGCACACCACATTTTGGGCACGCAGGTGACCTATGCGCCCTATTTTATTTTCTCCCATGGTCTTCAGTAGCCTATAAATACCCCTCATTGGCCCCCCCATTTCGAGGAAGAAAAATCCAGAAACTCGAATTTCTGATCTCGGTGCCCTAATCTCTTCTTGAAGTCTTCTGAACACTTCTATGGTAATATCATACCCATAATTGAAGATCTAAAGAGGGGTAACAAGGCCTAAGTGTTGAAAATCATCAACACCTGCACGCCTAAGTGTCCAGCCCTTATGGGAAATGGTCACACTTGCACGCCGCCTTATCCCTTCAACAGAACATGTGTTCTACCCTTTTAGAAGCCTTTAGAGATGATACTAAGGGCCTGAGAAAAGGCTCACACAAGAATTACACTATGGGTTGACCGGTGCGCAAGTACCCAAGTGTCGCGCAGGTATACCTGCGTGACCAATACTTGCATGCCCAAACAGGACCTACGCACCACAATAGGACTTGTGCACCTTCCTTTTCTTTTGGGTGTCCCTCTTTTCCATTCATCTCTTTTCATAAAATCTACATCTCCTTGTTATGATTTAGCCTTCATAATACTCTTCAAATCCTTTTATGGCATGATTCCTTGGTTCTCTTCCTTATCTGAAAGAAATTATGTGGAACATCTCTCAAAACCTAGAAATTTATATATCTTTATGTCACTAAGGTGAGAGATTTCATTCATTCAACATCATCCTTTTAGATGAGAAGATCTATAACCTGGGCCTCCATTTCAGGACTACGCCCTAGTCATAATTTCCTAACCTAGGCCTCCTTCTCAAGAATAATCCCCAGCCATAATTTTCTAACCTGGGCCTCCTTTTCAAGAGTTAGCCCGAGTCATAATTTCCTAACCTGGGCCTCCTTTTTAGGAGTAATCCCCAGTCATAATTTCCTAACTGTGGCTTCCTTTTCAATAGTAAGCCCCATTCCAAGTTCCCTAATTTGGGCATCCTCCTTGGGAGTAAGCCCTAAGTTCCCACATATGGGTAGCCTCCTTTGGAGTAAGCCCCAAATCCCAAATTCCCATAACCTGGGCCTCCTTCTCCAGAGTAATCCCCAGTTCTCAAGTCCCTTTAACCTGGGCATCCTTCTTAGGAATAATCCCCAGTCATAATTTCTCTTAACCAGTCTTATCTTCTTTTGATTTGGGCTTCCTTATCTGGAAAAAAAACCCAATCACAAGTCCCCTCATAATTTGGGCATCCCCCTCAAGAGTAAGCCCCAAGTTAGAGTATCTAAATCTCCATAAATCACATATACCTTTATAGACCTTGTTCCCGGGCTTCTTCTCTAAATTAAGTCATGATCTTTATCTATTTGGGCAATCATAAATACATAAGCCCCATATCATTCCATGTGACCGCATCTTTCGTGGCACAAATTGTCAGGTTTACTAATACCACTTGTTTCTCACACCGAGCATGACTCATGTGAGCTTAGAGTGTAAAAGTAACCACGACATATCTCTTTGGGCCGTTAATCATACGTAAGCCCCACAATTCCCAACCGAACTACGTGGACTTTGATATCTACCATAAAAGTGGAGTACGTAGGATGTATTTTTGAGGGTCAAGCCCATCACCCATTAATTCTCCTTTGTCCAATATGATGTTAAAATATATCTTAATTCTCGAACTACGTGGGTTCTGAATCCATTTCTATCAAGGATACGTAGGTAGACCATATGCGGGTACGATCCCAACTCTGAAATACTCCATGTCCTTCTTAAAGACAATAAACTTCAAGTGCCCTACTGAGTGTCTTTAAAACCACTCTGTTTATCATAATGACCAATATATCTTTATATAATGTGTTTAAGGATACCATTGATTAAGAATCTCTAAAAAATACATATGATTCTCTATCGATGAATAACCTCATGTACATATAAAAGATTCTCTAAATCTCATACATATTAATCATTGATTTTCAGATCTTAATGAAATCTCATTTTCGTTCTTGGTATTGTAATAAGGATTCACGAACATAACTTAAATCTATAAAGAGAGTCCGGAAGTAGACAATAATTTCCCCAAAAAAGGTGTTATGAGTCCGACCTCCCATCCTCTCAACCAATGAAAATTCTTAAGCCTCATCGTTCCATAACTAATGAGAACCTACATTTTGAAAGTAGGTCCAAATGGATATAGATTCAATGTATGTTTCCGGTTCTACGAACAAGCCCATTAGAAACCGATTGGAATGTATGAACCTTATGAAAACACGGTCATACCCATTTCTATAGGAAACAACTACATTGACCTATAAACCGTGGTGTCAATAAATAACTCATTTCAAATACAATTCCCTACTACCAGTTGCATCCCTCAATTAACAACTCTCAACATCACATCTCATGTGTCAATGTCACCTGTCTATAATGGACACCTCTCACCTAAAACTGCATCAACAATAAAATTTACCTTTTGATACTATATATCTCACAAGGCTTCTCCTAAAAATTGAAATGGGCATGCCACCACAATACCTTTACATCTCATAGATCTGGACACCCAACTTTCTTGACTCCTGATATTTGACATTGTACATTATTAATAAAACCAAGCGACTGCCAAGTTTATTCCAATAGCACTCCACACCCAACATTCACAAAATAATGTAAAAAAATAACTACACATCCAACATGTCCAAGGAATACTCCACACCACATTACATCTTTATCATTGTTCTACAAGTATTATCTTTTTTAAAACCATATTTAGCCATGCTAGTGTTCCCAAAACCATCTTGCTTTATTTGATCAATTCATCGACCCAAACCTTCCTCCATTATCTATTAATAAAATAATTTCATAAAAAACTAATTTTTCAGATATGTTAAAACACAACTGGAAACTTTTTCTATACATTTCTTCAAAAGGTTTAGGAACTTGGTCACCCCCAAACAACTCACATTTCTCACCCCATTATGGGCCTTTACAAGACTCACGACCCTTAAAAAATGAGATAATGCTTATATTACTCACCTAATCTAAGACAAAATAGATCACTCAACTATTTTACATGTAGTTTTATGCCGGTCACTTGTAAAGAACATAACCCAAAATAGTTTTTTTAAACTATGATCGTTTCCCCCTATGTAATTGACCATTGAAACTTAATTCCAATGGTACTACGACATGTTTACTAAGGTTCAAACATGAAGCACCCAACTCTCATAGAATATAGTTGATTAAAGTTAGAATAATTCCTCATTTCTAATCCCAGAACAATCCAACATGTTTCACTACCCCGATTAATAGGGTAAAAAATGATAGTTTTCCTCGAAATCCCAATTCAATAGTCAACCATGCCCATCATATTGAATAATATTTACATTAAGTGGCTTATAATCATCCATGTACATTTAAAAATGAAAAGGTAGTTGAATATTCATTGTATGAATATTCTGAATGCTTAGATTTACATGATGATAAATCACCAAATCCCCCAATCATAGTACATTATTCTCTAGTGGAATTCCATGACTATATGAATAAGCTTTATGAAGCCCAACCCTGCGATATAGTGAAATTCCATAGTTTAATCACCAACCAAATGAGCTTAGAATTATTCTCTATCTTGAGCATCAACACCCCATTGATCTATGTAACCCTCATAACATCGTGAGAATTTATCAAGTCGATGTATATACTCAAACATCATCCAAAAACAAATCTGAATTTTCCCTAGCATTATCCATAGAATCCAGATAATTTGTATCCATAAGGGATGAACACTCTACATCTAATTGACACTCTCGAGCAAATGATTGTACTTATAGAAATCCAAGGAATAAAAATAACAATATCCATCACCCATGTCCCATTCTACACTAAAAACAATGGATAAATGTGGCTACCCTGCTCACTCATGAGCTTTATATACGATACATAATCCACTGAATGTTTCATAATTATATTAAAACCTTCCATGAAATCATATAAAACCTCATCCATAGTGATGTTCATCCATCATAGGGCTTTTGGTACACTCCCCAACAAGAAAAATACTTATATCACCCTTGGATGGAATCCTAAATAGGCATAAGCTTACATATATGCAAATTGGTTCTTTCGAGCCACATTCACCCACATAAAATAACATTTATTCCACTTTTTGGATTAACTAGGATAGATATGGATAATGCAACCAGATCCTTCATGTATTCACTACCTTCTTGTAGGGGACTTTTTAATTCAAAAAAAAAGATTCCTTGAGAAGTCATTCCCAAAAGTAGAAACAAATTTTCGGTCCACACACCCTAAGAGGAAATTTATAATCAAAACCACCATAGTTCCCTTACTCTCTACTAAGAAATTATGAACCCACTCTCAACATAACACCACCACCATTTAATTTATAATGATCCTCAAAGACCTAATCAATTCCCCAAAAATATTTATACAGTATGTTTCCCTAAACCAAACCAAGTAAACCATTGTAATTGTAATCTCCTTCCACACCGACCATAAGAAAAAAATGGGCATTCGATTTTCATCCACCCTATAACATCAACTAAGTAGCATTGCACCCCAAAAACAAGTGCTTTCCAGCATGATTTATACTGGGACCTAGGGGTCACATGCTCTATGGTAATTATTTCCAACCCTCAACTCATAATTTATTGATTCGAACAACACCAATATATGTTAGGATAAGAATCTAACCAAGCCATAACTCATCATATGACCACCCCTCATTGCTCAATCATTACAACTAATAGTGTATAACTGCACTCACCCCTCACCATAATGAATCCAAAAACCACAGATCCATGTATCACACCAATCCCTCCCTCGCCATCTAGCATGGAAACCAGGATCACTTGAACATACGATGTTTTAAACTGTAAAAGATGAGGTATCTAAAAAGACATCATCTAAACATTCCAAGTGTATACTCACTTATAGGGAACCTGACAATCAAACAAAAATACCTCACCATAACTATCTCACCTAATATAAACATTTTCAATGCATCCATATTCCTGAACAACATTCCTCCAGGATCTTTATGTTATTGATTCCAACCCAACTCATTTCACCAAATTTCACTAATCATATAATTATTGATATAGGATCCTCAAAGACCATACCATTGAAACCTTACAGAATATAAGTGGATATGAATTCAAATGATTATTCCCTCTAAAACTGACCATAATTTTAAGACAAATAGAACCCTAAGTGATCTTACTCAAAAAACCCAAGGCGTTTAATGCATTAAAACCTCACACTCTATTTTACAACCTGTGAACAGATTTCATAATTCAAAGCATCTACCCATGATTGAAAAATAATACCATACATAAGGGTAGGTAAACCCTTCTCTAGAGTCACCATAATGGATTGTTATGCACAGACTAAATAAGAACTAGAGTTATATAATGATTCAATACGTCCTTCCACCTAGCCCAGACACTAGAAAACACCAAGTCATATTTCTCATGTAACATCCTCATATGCATCTCATGGTCATAGGACAACTATCTTGTCAAAAACAACCACCAATATCAAGGATCTCACATATATACCTAGAAACATGAATACCATATGGTTTTTGTAACTTGATCTCTCTCTATATCCTATCCATCCCATAAACAAGGTAAAATAAATTCTCACCTAGTAAAAACATGGATTCTCCCCCAATCCCCACCCACCACTCAAGTCCATAAACCACTATTTAGGATGGAATTATATAGTTACATTTCATTGTATATTATCACCTTCTCAGTCATGGATATATAAATTCATTTCGCAAGTAAAGATGGAAAGACCTTGAAAAGTTTCTTAATAGAATTTTAATTAACTAATTGAATCATTTAACATTATCTAGTTCTCATATATCATATATATCAAGGTCTTTATCATTTTCTAGTTTTACTAAATTCTCAATGTCTATCACCTCAATGACATTATATGATGTTTCAATCACATATTATTGAAGAAAACCCCTTTATGTTTCGATTGGAACAGTATTTTACTAGCACCAATCTAGATTCAATTTTATGATGTCACCATTAAAAATATTTATTCATTTAGATCTTCATTAGATAGAGGTTAATTATTTATGTCTACATACCTCATTCACTATCCACAACTGTTTAACATTATTCCAAAGGATTCTAATTTTAATTCATTCTATTATTCATAAAAATTACATATTTTAACCAATAATCCCTTATTTAGATATCACATTCCAATTTTGATTAGACAGTATTTCATTGAGAAGTTATAATGTAAAATGCCTTATAAGAAGTTGCATACTGGCACACTATTTAATGAAAAAAACCACTATGGTAACTCATTTATATCTTCTTTTTTAACTTGAAGCCACATAAGGGGTTGGTCAAGTTGAGTTCCTCCATACATTTATATATGAAAATAACCATATAAATTTTTTGAGAAGCATGAAATAACCAACCCCTATAAATTATTTAAATCTATAAGAAGATATAAATTACTAGAAGTTATAATCTAGAAAAGTGAAATGAAACACTAGCATATGTGAATCCCAAGAAGAAATAAATCATAGGAAATAAAATGATTTCATATAAATATTTTGTGTCTATAACAATTCATAAAATCGTATATCCTCTTATCATACTAACCAAGATTTAAAATACTTTGAATTAATAAAATCACAACCAAGAGAACCACTCACGATGGAAATCAATCAATTATAAAAGTGTAAATAAAAACCAACAACTTCCATCCATAGAAACATGGAATTTTTCACGTATACGTATAGCATCCCGCCATTTTATAACATAAACTTTCATTACATTACACAAAACTGAGGATCTTTAAGGTCTAGTGTCTTGGAAACCAGGAACATAATACATGAAAACAACATAAAACATTTTTCTTAAACACTTGAAAGGCGTCTCCTTATGTTCATTCTAGGTTCATTACTGCATCTCATAGCCTGGGGAAATACATCAAAAGAAAGGGTGAGCAGAAGGCCCAGTAAGGGAAACAAGAGGAACATTTTACATGTAAACTTGATATACTTCAATAAGGACATGAAAAGAACTTTAAGGCATGAGAAAGAAATCATGAGGCATTTCATAATAAAAACAACATTTTTCATAACTTGAAGATGTGGCTACATCATTTAACATAGACAATCATGAACATATCACCATGGTCCATCCCCAAGGTGTCATTTGAAAATTACCAAGGTTATTCACCAAGGTATCGTGAAAATTGTAATCTCTAGTGGTTACATCATTACCCAATGCATTGGAGCACTATCAGGGCACACCCTTAAATTTGCCTTTATTATCATGTGAGCCACATATATCATCATCAAACATTTCATAAATAACCCACATAAAATAAAATAAATGGGTTTCATTTCATAATCATAACGTTTTAAAAACTGCTTTAAAGACATGATCTTTACGTCACTTTAAACCCACGGAAAGGGAAAGCGGGTCTCATGTATGTAAATCACAGAATTTAAAATGGAACATTTTGATATATATGTGAATACCCTTGTATAAATATGATCTTTGAGTATTCACTTAATAACATAAAGTAATTTTTGAGAAAAAAGAGAGAGGCATTTTGAGGGGAAAATTCTGCAGCATAACGGCTAAGTTTCGGGGTTTTAGAAAACATTGAAATGAGAGGGGACATGGGTCACCCACTCATAAATGATCCATAAAACAGTAGGGGAACGGAATAAGAAGGATATATGGACATGGTAATGAAATTTGGAGGACATACCATTTGAAATGAAAAACATGGAAGGAAGACAAAAATTAGATTTCTCTTATGAAAATTCGGCAGCCTAACGGCGTCACTTAAACTTCAATAAAAATGAATTGACAAGATCAAATAGGGTCTCTCATCATATGATAATAAGAGATCAGTATGATAGATATAGAGATCATACCCCAACATAATAAAAAGGAACTTGAAATACTTGACATGAAAATCAAACATGAAAAATGAGAAGGGTGAAAGAATCCCTTAAAAATTTCGGCAGCCTAACGGCATCACTTAAACATTCATAAAATGAAATGATGAGAGTAAAAGGGGATCTCTCATCATATAAGAATGAAAATTTCAGTAAGAGGAATATAAAATAAAATCCTCTCACATAAGAACATGGAGCATAAAAGGAATGACATAAAAGAGATTACATGAAAAGAAAGAGAGAGGTCGGATCCCTTACCTTAAAACGTGACTCTTGAAACTCAAAGGATTGGACCTTGAGGGCTTGGGGGCACCTTGGGAGGACTCCTTGGAAGGTAAGAAGACCAGAACTTCGTTGGGGGAGAGTTGGGAGTGAAAACTAAAGGAGGAAAGGGTGGGTATTTATAGGGAAAGTGAGGGGACACAACATTAATGGCCAAGGGACACCTCACATGTGCTTTTCTCAAACCCATGTGCTCTCCCTTGGCATTTATCATGGAGTTAGGCCACATGGGGCCCCCAAAACAATAATTCAACACACTTGGCCGGAAAACCCTCAAATGATCTCATGACATCATCATGACACCATTATGATGTCATTAAACATACTGAAACCCTAAAACTGTATTTTTACTATTCACTGAAAATTCAACATTCTCAGAAAAATCCCAAAATTTCACATTAACCAAATATCAATGCTCTGATTTCAAAAATGAAATCCATTTTATAAAAATAATTTTCTAAATATTTTTAATTTAATTTTTAAATAAAAACACTATTCATCGAAAATTAATTTTTTTCAGAAAAATCCCCAAAAATTACCTTAACATAATATCGATGCTCTGAGTTCAAAAATAAAGTCATTTTTATAAAAATAATTTTCTAATTATTTTTAATTAAATTTTTAATTAAAAAACACTATTCATCCAAAAAAACTAATACTTGAATAATAATTTATGAAACCGTTATTTAACCATTTTATTGAATCACATTACTTAATCAAGGTGCCTAGATTATTTTAAAACTTTCTTTAAGTGAGATTACTAATCCATTTGGTCACCTTACTAATCCTAAGCGTAAAATCACTATTCATAATTTACTATTCATCAAAAATTAAGTTGATCTTATTAGACCTCAAATTTTGTACTGAACATAATTGTAGAAGACCATTTTTTGAAAATCATTACACATTTTTAATTATTCAAGGTTTACATAAACATTTTTAAAATATCTTTTTTCTAAAATTCATAAAAAATATGCATACTATATTTATCCGGTCATTTCAAAATTCATAAACTTCATCATAAGAAGAAATCCCAATTTTTATTTAAAACAAGGATTACACAAGGTAGTTACGGTCTCGTTACATAGCCCCTTATAATACCAGAATAGGACCTAAGAGTAAGGTGTGCTAGGGTGATAGAAGCTCGGGGCGGCTCAGTCAACATTGCCCGAGTAGTAATTTCTATCAGTTTGAACTTCTCACGAAGGCGATTCCGTTCCAGCTTCACATGATGAAGTTCGGCTTGGATTTGATCCAGAGTAAAGCCCAATGGTGCTACCTCCTTCCCAAGCTCTGTTAGATGGGCTTCGATCGGTCCAAGACTACTAGGTGAGGCCATCGAATCTTTTTTCTATAATAATTAACCAAGATTACTTATATTTAGACACAATAATCAAAACATTTTGTTCACAGCGGTCATATTGACCGATTGTTATATAATAGTTAAAACCCACTGATCTCATTTTAATTATAATCATGTTTATCAAATAAAACATTTTTGGTTGAGTATAAAAATAAAAAAAAATATCACATGAAATTAGTAAACAAGATTTATTCAAAATTTCGGGTCGTTACAATCTTCCCCCCTTAAGAAATTGCGTCCTCTCAATTTTTTTAAAATTGGGTTTTGAAACTTCATTGAAAGTCCCACATCGGAAAAAGAGGCAGTAACACTATTACTTTAAAAGAAATAAAAGGGAGTACAAAGGCCACCCGAGTTTACTCATACAAGGATTCCATGTAGGAAACATGGACATGGAGGAGAAAACAAAGGGTCACATCCTAAAGGAGAGTGATAGAAAACATGATTAGGAGGAAGTTAACCACCAGAAAATCCCAAAATTATGATGTGTGAAAGCGGTCTTTGATTACCTATTAGGAAACGTAAACCAACAACCTTTTTGTTTTACGTTCCTTTTCATAACATTGAGGAATTCATTTACAAAATAGAACAAAAACATAAGGAAATATATCTACCTTCATTTAGAGTTTTATCCTTTAATAAGTTTCTACCCAAAACTAATCTTTCTCTAAACTATGAGCATTAAAAACTACTTGGTCTCATCAAAACACAAGAATCGTCTTCTAGAGAATCACATAATCCACAAAAGATCAACTATCTATTTCTTCTATCTTTAAACATTATCCCAAAAACAGAAAGAGTAAGGTAAAAAAACTCTTCAAAAAGAAATAATCCCATAGGAATGGAAACTACTTTTAAATATTCAAGTTCCATTGTACTACCCAAAGTTCATCATAGTCCATTCTGTAAATAATGGTCCTTAAGATTCCTCAAAATAAACCAAACTAAGATTGAATCCCAAATACAAGAAAGATTTGATAACATAGTCTTCCAAAATAAACTTCATTGTTCATCTCCAAACAACATCAACCACTCCTAACATCTTATAACAAAAGTAGCTAACCTAAACATATTTTATCCAAGATAGGTTAATCATTCCCGTAAGTAACCTAAATTACTATAAGTCCACCTTAAATTCATCGATTCTTCAAAATATAAGTCAACATTACTCCTCAATGAAAATACCGTTGTAATCTATTTGCCTCGATCATAGAGGGTCCCCAAAATAGTGAATGTCTTCCAAAATAAAAATCATATTTTAATCCCCTAATCATCTCTGTCGTCTTAATACGGCAATCGTAGCATTTCCTATCACATTGGTTGTTGAGACATGTTCTTCCATTTCCCACCATTAACTAAGAAAAGAAACTATAATTAGGGGCTTAAATACTTAGCCAATAATCCAGAAAAGAAACTTAAAGCATATAAGGATAACTTGTAGTTGAAAAGTATACCCTAACTTGTGATCCCCTAGGTTCCCATCTAGGTTATCCATGATCATATATTCTTATGTGAACCTTTATTTTATTTTATCTTTGATCCTTTAACAATGGTTCATACTAAGCTTATTAATTTACCAAAGCATATCCCCCAGGAGTGTCGTAACCAAGAGTGCAGCAAGGCCCGTTGTCGTGTACAAGTTCCCGTTCGAGTCTAGCTCAAAGCGGTGTTTTCGGGATTTACCCCTATGTACATCTGTGCCAGAGCCACCTCTACCTGCTCGTATCCAGACAGGGATGTATTTGCTTGGAAACCCCTTACTCAATACCTACCAAAATACCAGGAAGATTTCCTATATTTAAACTTTTCTATAGGGTTCTTCCTAAAGTTTTTATATCCTAATTTCCACAAATAACTAAACTATCCTTTGATATCAACTATAGCATCCCGCCTTTTTATAACATTAACTTTCATTACATTACACAAAACTGAGGATCTTTAAGGTCTAGTGTCATGGAAACCAGGAACATAATACATGAAAACAACATAAAACATTCTTCTTAAACACTTGAAAGGAGTCTCCTTATGTTCATTCTAGGTTCATTACTGCATCTCATAACCTGGGGACATACATCAAAAGAAAGGGTGAGCAGAAGGCCCAGTAAGGGAAACAAGAGGAACATTTTACATGTAAACTTGATATACTTCAATAAGGACATGAAAAGAACTTTAAGGCATGAGAAAGAAATCATGAGGCATTTCATAATAAAAACAATATTTTTCATAACTTGAAGATGTGGCTACATCATTTAACATAGACAATCATGAACATATCACCAAGGTCCATCCCCAAGGTGTCATTTGAAAATAACCAAAGTTATTCACCAAGGTATCGTGAAAATTGTAATCTCTAGTGGTTACATCATTACCCAATGCATTGGAGCGCTATCAGGACGCACCCTTAAATTTGCCTTTATTATCATGTGAGTCACATATATCATCATCAAACATTTCATAAATAACACACATAGCATAAAATAAATGGGTTTCATTTCATAATCATAACGTTTTAAAAACTGCTTTAAAGACTTGATCTTTACGTCACTTTAAACCCACAGAAAGGGAAAGCGGGTCTCATGTATGTAAATCCTAGAATTTAAAATGGAAAATTTTGATATATATGTGAATACCCTTATATAAATAAGAGCTTTGAGTATTCACTTAATAACATAAAATAATTTTTGAGAAAAGAGAGAGGCATTTTGAGGGGAAAATTCTGCAGCATAACGGCTAAGTTTCGGGGTTTTAGAAAACATTGAAATGAGAGGGGACATGGGTCACCCACTCATAAATGATCCATAAAACAGTAGGGGAACGGAATAAGAAGGATATATGGACATGGTAATGAAATTTGGAGGACATACCATTTGAAATGAAAAACATGGAAGGAAGACAAAAATTAGATTTCTCTTATGAAAATTCGGCAGCCTAACGGCGTCACTTAAACTTCAATAAAAATGAATTGACAAGATCAAATAGGGTATCTCATAATATGATCATAAGAGATCAGTATGATAGATATAGAGATCATACCCCAACATAATAAAAAGGAACATGAAATACTTGACATGAAAATCGAACTTGAAAAATGAGAAGGGTGAAAGAATCCCTTAAAAATTTCGGCAGCCTAACGGCATCACTTAAACATTCATAAAATGAAATGATGAGAGTAAGAGGGGATCTCTCATCATATAAGAATTAAAAGGTCAGTAAGAAGAATATAAAAGAACATCCTCTCACATAAGAACATGGAGAATAAAAGGAATGACATAAAAGAGATTACATGAAAAGAAAGAGAGAGGTCAGATCCCTTACCTTAAAACGTGACTCTTGAAACTCAAAGGATTGGACCTTGAGGGATTGGGGGCACTTTGGGAGGACTCCTTGGAAGGTAAGAAGACCAGAACTTCGTTGGGGGAGAGTTGGGAGTGAAAACTAAAGGAGGAAATGGTGGGTATTTATAGGGAAAGTGAGGGGACAAAGCATTAATGGCCAAGGGACACCTCACATGTGCTTTTCTCAAACCCATGTGCTCTCCCTTGGCATTTATCATGGAGTTAGGCCACATGGGGCCCCCAAAACAATAATTCATCACCCTTGGCCGTCCAACCATCAAAAGATCTCATGACATCATCATGACACCGTTATGGTGTCATTAAACATACTGAAACCCTAAAACTGTATTTCTACTATTCACTGAAAATTCAACTTTCTCAGAAAAATCCCAAAATTTCACATTAACCAAATATCAATGCTCTGATTTCAAAAATGAAATCCTTTTTATAAAAATAATTTTCTAAATATTTTTAATTTAATTTTTAAATAAAAACACTATTCATCGAAAATTCATTTTTTTCAGAAAAATCCCAAAAAATTACCTTAACATAATATCGATGGTCTGAGTTCAAAAATAAAGTCATTTTTATAAAAATAATTTTCTAATTATTTTTAATTAAATTTTTAATTAAAAAAACACTATTCATCCGAAAAACTAATACTTGAATAATAATTTATGAAACCGTTATTTAACCATTTTATTGAATCACATTACTTAATCAAGGTGCCTAGATTATTTTAAAACTTTCTTTAAGTGAGATTACTAATCCATTTGGTCACCTTACTAATCCTAACCGTAAAATCACTAATTATAATTTACTATTCATCAAAAATTAAGTTGATCTTATTAGACTCCAAATTTTGTACTGAACATAATTGTAGAAGACCATTTTTTGAAAATCATTACACATTTTTAATTTTTTAAGGTTTAAATAAACATTTTTAAAATATCTTTTTTCTAAAATTCATAAAAAAATATGCATACTATATTTATCCGGTCAATTCAAAATTCATAAACTTCATCATTAGAAGAAATCCCAATTTTTATTTAAAACAAGGATTACACAAGGTAGTTACGGTCTCGTTACATAGCCCCTTATAATACCAGCATAGGACCTAAGAGTAAGGTGTGCTAGGGTGATAGAAGCTTGGGGCGGCTTAGTCAACATGGCCCAAGTAGTAATTTCTATCAGTTTGAACTTCTCACGAAGGCGATTCCGTTCCAGCTTCACATGATGAAGTTCGGCTTGGATTTGATCCAGAGCAAAGCCCAATGGTGCTACCTCCTTACCAAGCTCTGTTAGATGGGCTTCGATCGGTCCAAGACTACTAGGTGAGGCCATCAAATCTTCTTTCTATAATAATTAACCAAGATTACTTATATTTAGACACAATAATCAAAACATTTTGTTCCCAGCGGTCATATTGACCGATGGTTATATAATAGTCAAAACCCACTGATCTCATTTTAATTATAATCATGTTTATCAAATAAAACATTTTTGGTTGAGTATACAAATAAAAAAAATAACACATGAAATTAGTAAACAAGATTTATTCAAAATTTCGGGTCGTTACAATACGGGTCTATAAATTCTAGGAACAAGCTCATTACCAACCCTTGATATAGTCCTATTCTTCTATCTACCATTCACAACTAGTAAGAAAAAATAAAAGGGCTCTAATGAAATATTGTAATGACATGACCTGGAATGTACTAAAACGGTTGATCGGGCTGATGTGCCACATAGATTTAATCATTCCTTCCTATACAGTATACTTTTTCTAAAAAACAATGGGGTCTATATGTTATATGATAATGAGGTTATACCATGGGTTCAAAGTTGAACATATTAGAAATAAAAGAAACATCATATAAAATCACTATCCAGTAAATAAACTATAGGTAATAAAACACTTAGTCACAATCTAGGAAAAATAAAGTGATGCTACATACATAATAAGTAAAGTGT
The DNA here is from genome assembly GCA_963277665.1 of Viscum album. Lineage (NCBI taxonomy): Eukaryota > Viridiplantae > Streptophyta > Magnoliopsida > Santalales > Viscaceae > Viscum > Viscum album. Next base: position 19,001 of record CAUJRU010001920.1, on the reverse strand, counting down.
ATATAATAGTGTGTTCAAGCGAAACCATACTAAATAAAAAAATTAAAAAAGAAAAAAAGACTACAAGATCCAAGAACTCTCGATCTCTAGTCTAGTTCCCAAATCACAAGATCTATCCTAAACACACAATCAATCCTCAATAAGATAGTTCTTTCCCTTTTCCAAACCTTCATCCACGAATTCTTTTTGGGTAACAATCAGTGGACCAAACAATGTGTGATTACAAGTTAGTAGGAAACAATAAATTTTGTCTCATGAAATTTTAGTTTGTATGTGTAAAAGATAATTATGTGTAATAAATTAGTGAATTATTAAGAATACTGATATGACATGTAAATAAATGGATCCTAGTAGAGCCTCATGTCTCATGTGGATAACCTAGGTAAAACTACCTACTGAGGCCTTCTTTAGTCTCGGATCATGGTGAAAGTATCATGTATTAATTCATTTCGACGGTGAATCCCCAAGGCACCTATAATCATGTAAATTGATGGATTATATATGGATCATATAGGAATTCACATCTAGGTTCCAAAATAAAAACTACTTATCTAGTTCTAAATAAAAGAACCTACCTTGACATTTATAATCCTAACATTATTGGAGTCTATGGCTCACACTCGAGTAATTCCAAAAAATAAGATCAATCCAAATCTGGGGAGCTCATCTCAAAACTTTCAACTTGTGTACCCTCAATAATCCATGACATTAATCTATTATATCGAATAACTACAGTAATTAAAAAAAATGGGGATCCGCCCCCATGGAATTCATGATTATGAATCTAAGAATAATCTACTAGATTTCTTGAGGAATCCAAAAGAGTTGGACAACATTGAATCCAAAGGTGTCTTCACTCCCCCACATTTAGATGACTCCCTTAATGGAATCATATAATTTTATATATAATTCCATGCTAATTAAATCCCTAAGGTACCCAGGTAAAAATTCTAAGGAATTAAAATGATCACAAACATTTTGAGAGAAATAATAAGTCAGTACTCCATAATGTAAACATAAAAAAATTTAAAAAATTTAATCTAAGATCACCACTTTGGTTAATTTAACATTTTCAACAATGTTTTCCATGGCTATATTAACTAAAAGTTACTTAGGGTTATCCTAGGAAACCCCCCTTCAATATTAAATCATTATATTTCTAATGGTATCCATAAACCTCCAAAATTTATTTACCCAATCCCATGTTATAATCCTAAATAAAATAATTAATGGATTGAATGAAAGTCTACCCATGTCCATGATTCTTCTCTAAGTCCAAGGTATTTCCCAATACATCCATAAAGAACTAAATTTTTATTATAATTTGTTGGACAATAGTCTAAAGAATCAATGCAATTGTACATTCCAAAAGAAATATGATTGACTGAATTAAAGGGAAAATCATTTAGACCACCTACCAGAGCCTAATAAGATTATAATCATATAATAACTACTTTTGGTTCATCCTATAATGAAGGAAAACTGATATGGAAACAAAATACATTAAATTAGGGATTTTTCAATAAATATGGTGGGATAGAATTTGATTTAAACAGAAAATAAGAATGGAAGGTAGTTGTGTGTTATAATAACCAAGAACTTTTTAAAATGACAGAAAGAAACTAAAAAATAGACAAGAACCAGAGGAGGTTCACCATGGAAATGTATAGGAGGAGGAGGGCTCTAATTTCATTTCTACTAGCCAGAATGAGGCCAAAATTTAGGTTTTGAAGTAGGGAAAAAGGGGTGAAATGAAATTTTATATCCCTCTTAAAAACCATGTCCAGAAACTACCAAATAGTCAATGTTCAGAAAACCACTTATTTATTAATCCTAGGCAGACCTATAGGCCCCTTATAAAGTCATCAGAGAGGTGGTGAACCATTATTGGAAAGATAGTATAACCACAACAGCTTAATGTTTCTTCAACTCCGACTATCGAGCCTCTCGAACAGACCTTATACCCACTAAACCCCCTTGGACAACTCCTTAACGAAAAATAAAGGGGTTTTAATAAATAAAAAATAAGATTTTACCTCAATGATGGGTATGGGACTTAAAATTGGGATTTTATTATTTAATAAATATATATTTGAAATTTTAGTCAATATAATACTTATTTATTTATTAGAGACTAATAAAGTGATATTTATTTATTAAATAAATAGTAATTATTCAAGGGCCAATAAATATTGAGTAAGATTATCATATTGAGTTTAATGGTCCAATGGGGAATATCTTGATAAATATTTTATGAAGAAATATTAATTTATTTAATCAAGAAAATGATATTTATTTTATACATGATATTATTTCATGTCAAGTAAAAAAATAATAATATTTTTATAAGATATTTTCTAGGTATTAAAAGAATTAAAAGGGATTATATGCAATTATTACACTCATAGCATAGCTCTATTTAAATTTTATTATGAAAATCCGAGGATATTCTAATTTTTGTGCATAATGAATTATAGAGAATATACCAAGACCAAGAGATCTCCTCTCCAAGAATGCTCTCAATAATAGATAGATATATTCTTTTATTAAGTTTAGTGGATCCTTAATCCACATTATGTTTTTAGAACTACAAATTCCTTTGCAATTTTATTAATTATTATAACTTTTTATTTTTTCATTAATTAAATTATGCTTGATCTTAATCATATAATTTTATTAATTGCTTAAAATATCATTAGTATTCATGTTTTGATTGATCATGACATGTTCTGTAAGTTTTATATTTTACTTATTGGATAAATAATTCATTTGAGACCTTAAAATATCATTTATATAGGTTTTTTGCAGTTCCCATATATAAAAGATATCTTTCAACACATAGTTGAATGCTTAACCATATAGCCAATTTATTATTCATGTACCCATTTTGAAATAAACATAGCCAATTTTCAAGAATCAATCACCTTATGTGTTTCCACCATAATTGGAGATAAAAAGATAAAAATTGATTGATTATTTTTTTGGAAAGATAATAATATTATATATATTTCATAGTAATATATAAAATTTAAAATCGATCCCTATCAAGTCTATAAATATTGTTTGAAGTCATAAAATGTTTACAGTTTTATTTCTACAGTATTATATAACTATTTTTATATAGTTTTTAATCATAACATGAGTTATAGATGTCCAATTTTGGGGATTAATAATCATATAGAAATATATGAAATTTTATAAATATAATTAATATAGAGACAAACATAATTATTTCATTTTGATGGTTTGTTTTATGTATTAATCTACAAAAGTCAACCAATTTTCTGTTTCTATGAATTCAGATACATGAATTTCCTACATCAATTTCCATTACATGAGTTTCTTATATATTTTATCCTACATAGATTCTCTTATGTGAATTAATTACACAGATAAATTCACGTATTTAAAAAACCTACCAGAATTTTTCTATGTTGTTCAGTGAGAATCCAATAAGAAATTATACTTCGTTTTATGTTGTGTCTCATATAATGATTTCAAGAATGTTTTCTTATTATGTTTAAATTATTTTAATGAGTTTATAAATTCATATTAATTTTTTAGAACCTATAATAAGTGTTTTATATTGTTTAAAAAAATATAAAGATCCAAGAGTGTTTTATTGTTCATGCATGAAGATTAAAACTTAAATAAAAAAATAGTTTTTATTATTTTATATTTTCCCATTAAATATATTGTTTTTAAATTAATATTAGTTAATATAAAACTAATTCAAACTTTTTTAAATGTGTTTAATGTAGTTTTATTATTTTTTTATATTTATCACATGTTTACAGTTCAATCTAAATGTAATGTTTCTGAATTTCACATTTCAAATTCAAACTTCCTATTTTCATTGTATCTTTCATTGAACTGTTATTATAGAGAAATTTTAAATTATTTTTCAGAATATTTCATATTGGTTGGAGTTAAAATTTATTGTCTTAAATTTTGGATGTGATTCTATTGATTATTATGAAATGATAATATGCTTATCTCTCTCTCCAATAATCTAGTATTATTCTATTTGAATTTTAAATTGTTTTTTAACTTCTCGGTCATGTTAAGTTAAAATATTTTAAAAGGGAATCACAATTTTATTCTGTATATATGTTTATAAGTGTAATAGTTTTTTCATAATTCATCTCAAGTGATATATTTCATATTTCAAGTGATGCAGTTCTAGATAAAAGTGGCATGACCTTCTTCCTATGCTGATCATTTCTCAATAACGTTCGATGATCTCTCAGGGGATAAATGAAAACATATATGACTTTATATACTCCATGATGAGACAATAAATTTTACTAAATAGTGATTAACCAATACCTATTTTTATTCTTACTATATTTATTTCTCATAGGTTTCTTGAGTCTATAACCCTTCTTATTATCTCTCACACATTTTTACTCTCTATTTAATCTTTTACATTCTATAGAATTTTCTATATTTGGGTCACGATTCTTGGATTCTAAATCCATGAACATTATTGTTATGAATTCTAGTATATAATGTTTTTTTTGTAATTAGTTTGTGTCTCCTCACAAAAATTTTAGGTTTCTGGTTATTATTCCAATAGAAACAGAATTCTGTAATCCATTAATGATTCCAATTTATAAATTAGGTAGTAAAAAAATATCTCTCACTGAATAGAGAACTACAAGAATAAGATAATTCTAATTTGCACCATAATACTATTAAAACATCCTTGAAATATTTCTTTTATTTCTGATGCTAATTATATTTTCTAATTAATATTGATAATTATTCCATCGAATAAAAAATTTAATCTGGTCTATTCACCCCCACACCTCTAGACCATCTATTATATACCTACCTAAAATAATAATTGGTATCAGAAGATAGACATTGGTTAATGATATTTTAGTCCTATAATTATTTCTCATGTTTTCAAATAAAATTTATCAAAGTTTTTTACTTTTAAAATTATTCAATCATTATATCGAGTCTCTTGTTTATATTTTATTATGCATTTTCCTAGACCTGAAGATCAATAATATGGAAAGAATGAATGAAAATGATGGATAGAATTATCCAAACCACCTCACTTTGATAGAAAACATCATGGTTATTAGAAATAAATAATGGGGGAATACCTCAAATAGCTTGTAATAGGATATTGGTCGATCAGGGAAAATCATAACAAGATACTAGAAGTATAACTTAATACTCTCACAATAAATGATTCAACTGGATATGTTTTAAATTTATTTTTTAAAATATTTTATATTGTTCTATTAACATAATTTTGTTTAGTCATCTGTCTATTGTATGTCAACACATGATATTTAGAAGATTCTATAAGTTACCTACCTTGGCTCAAAAAATTGATTCGAACTAAGTATGGATGCTTTATGTATAGTACCAAGATTTATTTAGGGTGAAGATGAAACTATAAATACAATGTTCCATCGATTCACAAAAATTGTGAGTGGAATGAAATACATTAGATTAGATTTAGAGAACCCAATACTATTTGATTGATTTATAAGATATATACCTAGGAAATGGCTTAAAAAGAAGGTTGTGATTGATGAAAGTTAGAGTTTCATAGAATAAACATTGGATGAACTAAAAATATTTGTTCTTCAACTAAACATGAGTTGAAGAAAATTACATAAGAAGAGAATTTTTTTAAGAATTGTATTTATTTCAAATCACATATAAATTTTATTCGTAACTCTTATAATTATAAGACATAAGAATGTGAAAAAGGATAAATTATTAATATAAGAAAAGGTATTTATAATTTGATTAAGGGAACTAAAATGTTCAAGAAGAGAAAAAGTAAAGATAAAAAAGAATGATCGAGAGGAAAAGAAGTGTATCAAATATGATCCAGATGTAATGTGTTATGATTTTAAAATAAAGGGACACATCCAACCCAACTATCCAAAGTTAAAGAAAAATAGTATAGATAAAAGTTAAAATAAATTCATGAAACATATATATCATGATTGATGGAGTTAAACCAAATAATATGATAGATATGATGAATCCTAAAGTGATAATGAATTATGAAACCTATATTTGATAGAAGAAAATACAAATGATTTTAGTAGTGATTATAATTCTAGTTATTATTTTTATAATGGTGGTTATAGCTTTGCTGAGTTATATGAACAAAATAAAAAAATACAAAAAGATGTTTTAAGGGTTGCTAACATATAAAAAAATTAAATGAATGAAATTAAGGGATTTTCAAATAATGAAAAAAATTTAATAAGAAGAATAATTCTCTCAAGGATGAAATAATAAATTTTCCATCATTTTTTAAAGGTATGATATATGATGATTTTTTTTCTGTTCAAAATGAAAATGACTGTCTTAGAAAATATGATGTAAATTTCAAATATGTATTATCTACTTTTGTTCAAGGAAATAAAAAATATGATAATATGGTAGCTGTGATGAAACCAAATAAATATAAAACTATATTTGGTTAATATCCATAGGTTCCTAAATTATACAATGATAATTTTGTTAAATGTTCTGTTGGAAAGGTTTCTTCTCTTACATGAATTTAATGTTAAATTAAAGGACATCATGATAAATAATGTACTCTTACATATCTTCAATCTATTTTTTATTCTAAGACTATTATTTTAATGAATTTATCTACTAAATAAACTTATAATAAATATTTTAAATTTGTATGGGTACTTAGGACTACTATGGCTAACCTAGTTGGACCCAAAATAAAATGGATTAAAAAAATCAGTATAATTGATTTTTTTAGGATAAAATCCTTGGATGTATAGATAATGAAATATGGTGCATGGATATTGGTTATTCCTAGAACATGTCTATTGACCAATATAATTTTCTTTCTTATTCCAAATGTAATGGAGGCATTGTCACTTTGTGAGATAACTCTAAATGAAATGTTAAAGGATTTAATGATATATGTATTTTCAATGTTTTTTAATTATAAATTTCTATATGATGAATGTTTTAAATATAAAATACTTAGTCTCTATAAATTATTTTATTTTGGTATATGTGTTATATTTGAAAAAAATAAATGTTTTGTTATAAAAAATAATAAAAATTATTTTATGCTATCAAAAAAGATAATATTTATTCAATTAATTTCTCTTATCTATCTAATTAAAATGTTATGTGACTCATTTCTGTAGAATATATCATGTTATATGAAATATAAGGATTGAACATACTCATATCCTTGTGATTAATAAATTATCCAAGCATGGGTATGTTCTAGATTTATCTAAGTTAAAGGTAAGTAATTTTTATTCACAATTAAAAGGTGATCATCACAAGGAAAAATTAAAATATATAAATCATGTTTCTACTTCAAGAAAAATTGAATAATTTCATATTTATTTATTTGATCCAACGAAAACTGCTAATTTAAGTGGTATGATGTATATTTTGTTCTTATTGAAGATTTAAATAGATTTACAAGGGCTTATTTTCTAGCTCATAAGAATGAAAACTTCGCTACATTTATTTATTTTTTTAAGAAAGTTAAAAATAAAAAAGGTTGGTAAACTATTTCTTTTATAAGTGATATTGGAGGTAAATTTCTTAACTTTTTTAGTATTTTTAAAATTAAATGGTTATGCTCGTAATTTTTCTGCTCCCAGACCACCACAAAAAAAATGATTTCATGGAATTGAAAAATAGAACTGTTCAATAGATGGCTAAAACCAGGAGTAATGAATACTTTTTACTAAAATATTTTTAATATGAATCTATTAATACTTATTTCTATGTTTTGAATAAAATTTATGTTATATATTTGTTGAATATTACTTGTTATGAATAGTTTAATGGTAGAAAATGAAAGAGTATTTATTTTCTAGTTTTTTATGTTTTTACATTGAATACAAAAGATAATTTTGATAAGTTTGATTCTAAAATTGTTAAAGGTGTAATTCTTGGTTATTCAACTAATAATAAAGCTTATAGATTTTATAACAAGAAGAACCTGACTGTTGAAGAAACTATGAATAAAATGTTTGATGAATCATGTGATGTTTAGGAATCTATTTTGGAAAATATTGACTATTATTTCAATGATTTGAAATATAGTGAATATAAGTCTATATATAATGTATCTATAGATAGGGTAAAATTCCACTCAATATTATTCTAGATCATAGAGGATTCATAAATATCATCCCATTGATAAAGTGATTTGTAATGTTGGTTCTAGTATAAAAACATGAAGATATACTTTGAGATTTTTTCCAACTATTATTTTGCTTATAATAATGTCCCTAATAATTTTTCTAATGCTTTAAAAGATCCAAATTGGATAATTTCTATGGAAAATGAGCTTAATCAGTTTTTTAGAAATAATTTTTGAATATTAGTTGAGTTTCCCAAGGATTATAAGGTTATTATAACAAAATAGATCCTTTGAAATAGTATGGATAAATATTGATAAATTATCAAAAATAAATCATGGTCTTTCACCCTAAGAAACACTCAACAAGAAAAAATAAACAATCAATATTCATTTTCACCTGTTTCTAGGTTAGTGGGTATTATAATCTTATTATATTTTACTTTTTTTCACAGTTTTATGTCATATAAAATGTATTTTAAAAGTTATTTCATAAATGGTTTTATAATTGAATAAGTTTTGTTAATCAAACCCCTAGTTATGAAAATTAAAAATTTACAAATCATATTTTTAAATTATCTAAATCATTATATGTTCTCAAATAATCACCTCATTCTTGGTACAAAATAATTTAATTATTTATATTGAATAATTGTTTCAAAAAGGGTATGGTTGAACCTATAATTTTTCTTAAAAGAACTTCTAATGATATTTTAATTTTGATAATTTCTATGGATGATATTGTTTGGGATTTTCTAGTTAATTTTTCAATTTTTCTTTTTTTACATTGATATATTCTGAGTTTGAAATGTGAATAATGGTAAAATTAATGTTATTTCTTAGTCATCAAATTACTCAAAAGAAATATGGGATCTTTCGTAATCAATATATGTATAATAAAGAGATAGTTAAAATGATTGGTTTTAATTCCTATAAGTTTATGAAAACTCAAATGAGTGCTATTTGTAACTTAGATGATGATGAATATGGTAAATCATTTGATATTAATGTTTATAATAGCTTGATTGGTAGCCAACTTTGTTTTTTTGTATCTTGACCCGATATAATGTTTAGTGTTTTCATATGTGAAAGAGTTGAATATTATCATAAGTAGAGTCATATTAAATCCATGAAAATAATAATTAGATATTATAAAGTAATTTTCATCTCTAGTATTCTTTTACAAAGTCTAAATATTTTGATTTAATATCTCATTATGACTTAGATATTGGAGGCTGTTAAACTAAAACAAAAATCACATCATCTATGATTCATTTTTATTTTATTTATATGATTAGTGTATCCTTATTATAATGTCTTTAGTTTTTTAGAGTGGGTTAAAATCCTCACCCATTTTATTATTTTGTAATTTAGTGGGCATGTAATTTTTTTTCGATTATCAGAACATAATTAAGATAGATTCCTCAATAAAATTCTCTGATTTTATATGGGTTTAGAGGTTTAAAAAAACCTTTAGTAGTTTGAATGTGTTTCATGATCCTTAGAGGCCGGAAGGCCCAATTTAGTGAAGTTCAAGTTGGGGCGCATGGTAATATTTCACAGTCCTTCCTCTTAATACAAACAGTGTGACCCATTTTTTGCACTAAGTATGGTTTAGGGAAACTGTGCATGTGGGGTTTCACGAACGTGCACGAACCACTATTGTTTTTTCAAAGGGGTTTCACACAATTTCACATGATTAAGAAAATGTGCACAAGACACACTGTTAGTGCCGCTTAGGTAGTACCCTCTCACTACAACACACACAGTTTACGAATGAATAGTCCAAACAATATGGGTTAACCGTGCAAGGCTTGGATTCTATTCTTTAGGATCCACACAGTTTGGAAGACAATGTGAGATAACTATGAAGCCCATTAAATAGGTGAAATGACCAAATTTACCCTATCTCATATTTCTTTATCCCTTTTTTTCTCCTACTTGGTCCGGCATAGTAGGAGGGTTCCACCTTTTCTTCTTCCAACTAGGGATTGATCCATATCCTTTATCTAACCTCCACTATTCAAGATGTTTAAAATGTTGCATCCATATTGGTATGGATATTTTTACTTGTAGTGACCTAACCCTAGAATTCCGAGAGATGGTATTTGTTATCAATTACATTGTTACGATTACAAGGAATCATTTTCCAAAAGACTGAGAGCTTTGTAGTCTTGGTAAACAAGATTCAAACATAATTATAGTATTGAAAATTAATACACTAATTAAAACATAATGTTTTTATAAATAAAAAAAAATGATGGTAATAACATTAATTAATTTACTATTTCCATGCACATCATTTTTAGTACAATTCATGGAATCCTAGGGAAATAAACACAATAAGGGTGAGCCGAAATATACATTAAAGATAAAGTATAGAGTAAGAAATAATGAATCAATGGGAATAATAATTTTGGCATTGTAAATAATTGAACACACATACTATATAATCAACAAACTCACAAGAAAGTTCATATACAATATAGCATGGTAATAAATGGAAATACATGGCACTCAAATAACTAGATAATCAAAAATAAAGTTGGGAAGGTAAAAAACTGAATAAACAATCTATTTAATATATAAACTTATAATGAAATACATCCATATGTTGTATCATGTAAAAAATCTCAAAAATAATAAATAATTAATCAAAATGAAGGTAATGATTTATTATTGGATGTCATGTCTTAGAGTCATGCAAACCTCTTATATTTAGATCCATCCTATGTAAATTTTAAAACTATGTATAGAAACATATTTAACTTTCAAAACATATTTTTTCTCATGAGAATCTATCAATGCATCGAGGAGATATATATAGTACGGGATCCATCTGTCAGTTCTTGTCCAAAGCAATCTTTATATCGAGTAGTCGATTTAAATAATAAATAATATACAATATCAAATATTCAAATTGAATAAAGAATATAAATTTATCAATATTTACCTAAATAATCAAATAACTATCAAAATAGACACCATATGTAAAGAGGTATACATTTTAGGCAATAATAATATATATGGTATTATAAATAGATAACATAGATAAAATTGAACGATAAATGGTCATAGAAGATTTAAGATTTCAAAGGAACTAATAAAAATAAAGGAAGTGAATGTGAATACTATCCAAAGCCAAATAAATAAATAATATCCAATGTAAGAATAAATATGGTGTCAATAAAATATAACCCATGTGATGTAAAATAATGGTTATTGTTGATGTTGAATAAAAATAATATAAAACAATATTTTAAAAAAAATCATTGTGAAAAATATCCTTTAATTAAAAAAATTTAAAACATTTTCTTTGAAACATACATTTAAAAATATTTTCATTAAAAATAAACCATTTAAACATGAAATGGAAGCTTCAAATAAATGATGGCAGATAAATCTGTACAAGTCGTGCGTGGTAAGAAGAATATTAATTTTTCACGGGTTATGCTTAATGTATTTTTTAGAAAGTGACCAAAATATTTCTTTTAAAACATAAGTAAAAGAAAAAGGGGTAATAATTTATTTACCAAATATTTTTAAAAACGTCTTTTAAAACAGTTTTATCTAGAATGGTTTTTATAAGAAAACATGTTCTCCGACTAAAGAGTGAAATAAAGTAAATTTTTAGGAAAACATTTTCTAAATCATTTTTAGTACCAAATAGTGGAAATATTGTTCTACCACTCAATAATAGAAATTAAAAACAAAATGAGAAGAAAATTAATGTGTTAAATAGAAATTAAAAAAATTTACTATGATAAAATTTAAGTGTAAAAAATCTCGAAGAAAATGAGATTATAATGTAAACCCTTTAAAAATTATGTGCATTAGATGTAAATCCCCATATAGAATAAAAAATTAATAAAGATATAATAAAATTAATTATACACATGATCATTGAATTTTATTGAAAAAAATTAAGTAATATAACCCAATGAAAATAAATTAGGTTACGATACTCTTTTCTACATGGTAAATTATAACTAAAATCTTCTTAGATGAAATAATTCAATTTAAAACTAAAAATTTCAGGAAGAATGATTAAATCATGATATTATATAAAAAATTCGATGTGTGTGAACCATATATAAGAAATTTGGTGCAAAACAATAAATTTATTATTTCAATAGAATGGTAACTATCACAAAAGTAATTGACATTTAAAAGATAATCATTAAAAAATTTCTTGAGGAGAATAAACTTTAAACATTCCAAAGTGTCCCCCACCACTTTTAAACATTTGAATAATAATATATACAAATTAATGAAATTAAATTAAGCATATAATATGATGATTATAAAGTGGTTCATGATATAACATGTTTAAGGGAAACATAAACACTATATAAAATAAACTAAGTGCATTACAAGAAATCAATCTCAATGGAATGTAAATTAAGATGAAATTAATTACCTTCTGCATCCATTCAGGTATACTTCCTTAAAATTCATGTATAATGAACATATTTTAAATATTTTATTACTTTATAACCTTTTTAATTTTTATCGTAACTTTTATTTTACTTATTACAATGTTGTATACAACTATATAAACAATTGTGTTAACATCGGTTGTTTTGACCCAATTCGGTTTATGTGTCAAAAATAGATTTTGCAGGTCATATATGGTCAAAGTGGCCATTATTTAAAATCTAAATACTAATATTCATGACATTATTATTTTATTTATTAATCAATTATATTTTTAAAACCAATAATTAATTATGGTTATGAAAAAATAATCAATGGTACACTTATGGAGACGGTAGGTCGTACGTATGCTTGAGTAACGTTCTCATTTTTTAATGATCATTAGAGAAATAAGGTAAGTAAAAAAATATCATTCCTAAATTACAATTACGTCATAAATAAAATTTTATTTTTCCATATATAATTATATATATAATTATTGTTATGTATAAGGAATCACATCATTTTGAGGAGGCAGTACTCCACATGTCCATGAACGATGTTATCACTTTTTATATATGTGAAATGGTAATAATAAAAATGATATATATTATATTTCAAGAAATTAAATTATGTCATGAATATAATTTAATGTTTTTCTAATACACGAATTTTAAATTAAAACCATCCTTTATATGTTCCAGGTATAGTGAATCACATCATTTTGAGGGGGATTATAGTGCACACTCCCTCAAGTGATGGTATCGTATTAACGCAAATAGGGAAGTATTAATTTTAGGTGTTATAAAAGGAATAAATTAGTATAAATAAATAATAAATATCATAAATATAATATATAAATATAGTTCCAACATAATGGACACCATGATAGTTAGTAATAGGAAAAATGGACAATCATCATTTCGTGAGGCGATAGTTCACCATACAAGTAAATAATATATATGATTCCCATTAAATTGAGGTGTTTTCAAGTTTAAAAAACCCTTAATAAAAAACATCAAAGTATTTTAAGGATATGGTTTTAACAATATAATAATTATTTAAAAAAATTAAGGGGTGGAGGAGTAAAAGAAAGAAAAGAGATCGTTTGAAAACATTACCTTATAAATCGAGTAACACCTTTTGGTTTATATCAAAGGGCCTCCATGGAAGAATTTATTCCTAGATAGAGGATTCATGGTATGGTAGAGATATTTTTGGAATATATTTTGGTAGATCATGGCCTAACCTAAGTGGTTTGAGAGGTGTTACTAAGTGGGTGGAAAGTAGTCCTTTATAGTGGAGGGGGAGTGACACTCTTATTATATTTTGAAAAAGGAAATATTCCCATGTTATTCATGTTACAAGTAGATATAAAAATAGTAAAATTTTTATAAAATAGAGGATAGGATTTATATATGTTCATACAGTCGATCTTGGAATTTTTATAGGTATTTTTGGGTATAAATGTTAAGGTTTAGTCTATTACTAATCTTAATTTAACATTATTTATTGTAGTTTCTTTTCATCACATCCCCTAAAATTTTTGTCCAAAATAAAAGTAGATATTATTATAAATTATAAATAATAATAATTAAAAATAGTTAATCCATATATTAAAATTCCAATCATAGAAGTTACATAAATTTATTTATATTTAATGTTGCGGGCGGGACATCAATGCGGGTTTTTAAAGTAAAAACATATGAAGGTTTGCTATGTTTTTATAATCAATTTCCAATTGAAATTAATTCCCATGAAATAGATTATATTAAATGATATAATTATTATCTAATTAAACTTTAAAACCAACTAAAATTAAAATTAATATATATAAATAATTTAGATGAAAAAAAAGATTTGACCAAAAATTCAGTATTTTTAACTATTCATTAAAAATGATATTTTTTTAAATTAAACAAAATTAACCCTAAACGAATTTTTTTGTTTCAATTTACACAATAAAATTTATTTTTACAAATTAAATCATTAATGTGTAAAAATTCATATTTAAAATGGATTTTCCATTAAAATATGGTAAAATTATCTTCAAAAAAATATAGGTTTTTATGTGTGAAATTGGTTTGGTTCTTGTCTAATGCCTATAAAACATATTAGATGAATAAAAAAATTATTTTACATAATATATACTATATATATATTATGATTAAATATAAATCAATAATTTTAATTAACTATTTTTAATAATATAAAAATCTTTTGGAAGTAGAAATATGATAATATTTCTTTTTATATCCAATTACTTGTTACTTTTATTTCACATTAATTGTTAAACAATGAATTAATTTTTTATTTACATGAACCATAAATATTCATAAGATAGTCACTATTATTCAAACATGCTTACATAATGGCTAGGTTATGTAATGCCTCCACCCCAGTTACCCCGAGTCGGTGCATTATTTTAATACATTGATATGATTATAAGGAATCAAGTCCTGAAAGTCCATTCAGTTTAGAAGTCTTGGAGAAAATATTACATATATGAACATTAAATTACACAATAGAAAATAAACTACAACAGTAATGATCCTTTGAGAACACCATTAGTCCCCAAGCGTATCCCTGCTTATCAATCATAATACACTTCTTGGAATTATGAGAAAATAAAAAATAGAAAGAGGTGAGCTCAGATGTTCAGTAAGGATAACAATATAGTGGAAATATTCATAAATAATCATAAACCATTAAGGCAATATATAAGACTAAAACAAAATCCTTTTAATCTTATACTTCAGCATAATATAGCAATGATAAAATCAAATAATCCCATTTACTTATTCACAAGGATATTTTACTATTTTAATAATCACATGCAATATCAATAGCCACTTTCATATTGATGGAACGCCTAATACAAGACTTCATAACCACATAGTCAATGCCTTATGCCAAGATGGAGAATTAGATTTTTTCAAATCCTTATGCCAACACACTAGTTTTTCCCATGAGACCTACCGATGCATCGAGGA
Organism: Viscum album; assembly: GCA_963277665.1. Classification (NCBI taxonomy): domain Eukaryota; kingdom Viridiplantae; phylum Streptophyta; class Magnoliopsida; order Santalales; family Viscaceae; genus Viscum; species Viscum album. The sequence continues at coordinate 3,476 of CAUJRU010001920.1, read as the reverse complement.
GATATAGTGGGATCCACCCGTCACTTACTAAGTACAATGCATTTATTATATGAAATGTTTCAAACATAATGTAAACATTCGTATTAAAACTAGAATATGAAATTTCAATAGTTTATCCATAAATCATGAATCATGTAAAAATAACGCATCCACAATCAAACATATCACAAAACCTTCAATACAATATGGATGTTCTATATCACAATAAATCAACTTCAAACAATCTTAAAATTCATCATTGGATGTTGATGTATATGAAATCAATACTTTTTTACAGAAATATCTCTTTTTATTTTGAAATTATTTAAAAGTCTTATAATTATAAAAGAAAAAATTTATTTTGAAATGATTATTATAAGAATGTATTGAAAGATTCAATGATGTTATAATGGTAAAAAATAGTTGCAACCACTGTATAAGTTAAAAAACATTCTTACCTTAATATTGTCGAAAAGGTCATAAAGTACCTTGTTTGGAAATTGACAGAAAGATTTATTTCAAACCATTTAATAATAAGTATGCAAGGGTATAAATGACATTAAACAATATTCTCATTAATATTAAAAATGTTTTGCAATAAATTTTTCAGAAACATGGATGTGGATGATAAGGATGTCCCAGTAGACACTTATGTATTAATAACCTCGGATAAGTAAAGTGATTGTAGAATTAACCATTTCCTGGTACTTAACTTTAGTAAAGGGTTTGATTAACCTCCTGTATAAAAACCATAGTATGTTGTTAAATTATACTAGAACAATATTAATATTTATGATATCATACATGGTACATTTATGACTTTATACTACTTATTTAATAATAATTTCCATGTTAAATAAACATTTCGGGTAATAATTGCTTCCTTTATCGTACGTGATTTAACTTGTTACTCATGATTGTATCCCATATATCATGAATTAAAAACTTCCAGAATATAAAACATGATTTAAATATCATATATATTTAGAATATAAATATTTTTAATAGACATATATATGAAATAGAAAACAATGTTTATGGAGATGGTAGGTCGTACGTATGCATAAATGTTGTTTCTGTTTTCATATCGTATTGAACGGAACTAAGTAAATAAGATATATGTAAGTATATATATATATATATATTTCGTAGGATTATTATGTCATATATTACATACTTATTAATGATATATATTTTTATAATCATCCTTGAATGGTGAACATGGAAATGAATCTCATCGCATCATGGAGAGGGTAATCTGTACATACGCATGAGTGACAATATCATTATATTGATGGTGAAATAATTTTTAATTGGATGGTATATCATATTTAAAAAATTATTAACAAGATATATTTATTTTTTAAATCATTTATACTCATTATCATACCCATCCAAATAATGAAGTGTTTGAATAACAAACTATACCACAACGTGGAGACGGTAATCCGTATGTACACACGTATGGTGACTTTGTCATTTATAGGAAGGATAGAGTAATGAAAATGGTCGTAAAGTTATTATAATAACATCACAGTATATATAAGATACTGAGGTTATTATCTTAGAATGGAAACAACAAAGAAAGAGGATGGGGAAGAAGAAAATAACGTGAAAGAGGTTATGAAATATTTACCAACTCTTCGGGTTCTTACTTTTGAATTGATTAAAAGGGATTCTCGGGTTTTCTTTCGGGCCAAAGAAAGGACTCTAAGATTAAGGTAGGAAATTTGGGAGGATATTTGGGTAGGGTATGGTTGAATCAAAAGGCTTTCGAGGTGTGAAATTAAGATAAGGGGACGTGCCCTTTTAGAAGGGAGGTGTGGGTCACTTTAGAAAAAGTTTGAAATATTATTTTATAATAAAATCATTTTTGATTTATAATGGCTCCAAAATGATTTATATATAGTCTAAGGTGGATATGGGTCGAAAAACTATCAATAAATAGGTTTAATATAGGTTTAGGTCATCACATTAACCTTATTTAGTAGATTTAACTCTTAGTAAAATAGTTTGACATATACCATGTCTCTTTGTATTTTTATATTATATGGTTAATAATATTACTATAACAAGCCAAACGAATCCCATGTGGTTCATTCTTAATATACATATCCTTATATAAGGGCTTTGTTTAGACCATAGGTTTTTAGGAATATTATATCAATTAATAATAGAATATTTTTTTTAAAAAATCAATTATGTCTATTTTGACAATATTTAATATTTGGTTTTTGTGAAAATCATAACGGCATGATTACATATAAATATAATTATTTAATGAAAACTAAAATGTCATATTATATCAAATTATTTTGGCAAGGCAATATTTTTTTAGGAATATTATATCAATTAATAATATAATGTTATTTTAAAAAACTTAATTATGTCAATTTTTACACTATTTAATATTTGGTTTTTGTGGAAATCATAACGGCATGATTAGTTCAAAATATAATTATTTAATTATCACTAACATGTCATATTAACCTATAAAATTATTATAATTCATCAAATGTCTCAAATTTAATTTATTCAGATATTTATAATATCAATTATTTTAATCATTTATTAATAAGTTAATTACTACATCATCATTGCGTCATAAATAAATTAAATTATTTATTGTATAAATATTATAAATAAAATAACATTATGTAGAAATTTTTTTATATTTATAATGAATATTTATAGTCTAATTTATCTTATGTATAACCATATATTAAAAATCGTTTAGTTATTAAACATTGAATTTAACTCTTTTAACTCTTCTTTAAATAAAATAATAATAAATGTCCCAATATTATACAAGTGGACCAAATGGGGTAATATTTTATTACTAAGGTTGTTATTGGTCGAATTAATCTTGTCCAATAGAATTAGTACATGTGTTAGGGTAATTACCCTTAATTACCCTATTTAATTTTAACCGTGGTAAATATAAGTCAAAAGATACTATTAACCAAAAATTATTTTCATCTTATTGAACAACATTTTACTTACTGTTGTCAATCATGTCTCTCATATTTTCAAAATTCAACTTATAGAAGCGGTAAAATTATGTTTTATGCAAATTTACTAACGTGCTTAAAAGGTTGGTAAAAGAGGTTAAAAGGTTCAATAGAATTTTATACATCGAATTTTATTATAAAATGGCTTCAATGAATTACATTGAACTTATATAGGTGTTATATATCTATTTTTACATAACATAAATTTACATAGAATAAATAATTATTTAAATAAAAAGTCGGTTTTAAATAATAATGTTGTGTTTTCACTATTCATAAAAATTGAAAGGTTTTTAGAAATATACAAAAAATTCACCCTAAGATAATATTGATATCTGAATTCAAAAATGAAGTCTATTTTAAAAAATTAAAAAAATATAAGTTTCATTTATTAATTTAAAATTATTTTCTGTTGTTAAAACAAAAAAACGTGTTTTTAAAATAGACGCCCGACCAGAAAAGGTTCCACAACCTGGCTTCAGGTAA